>VZRL01006193.1:608980-684830 GCA_013397895.1 Origma solitaria | reverse complement strand
CGCCGTGGAATGGCTCCTCCCGCCGCTGCCCGGCGTGGGGCCTGTCCTAGTTTGTCTCCTGCAGGGGCGCGTCAGTAGCGTAGGCAAATTCAGTCCTGAATAATAGAAGTTTCCTCGTTAGCAGCTCAGCTGCCTAATTTAATGGTTGCACACCCTCCGCAGAAAGCGCTGTGGCGCTGGGTCACGCCATCCATCAGGAGCTGGCCCTTGCGCCTTCGTGGCCATCGCACCTTGTGCTGCCCGACTCGGAGTTAGCAGGGTCTGAGGGAACGAACACACCCAAGGGAAAAACTAACAGCCTCCACCCCCGCTTTGGTGTTTCGGTATGCTACATAAAACTTGGATGCAAACAACGACAATTAATGCCGCGCATATTGTCACACTGTTTCACGTAAACCCTGGAACACTGCTGTACTTTCTCTTCCAAGTATTTCAACACTGTTAATGCAATACAATGGTACTGAAAATGCGTGTTGACTGACCAGAGTCATGTACAAATACATGTTTGAAAAGCAGGCAGTGCATAGGTCACACAGCTTTGGTATCCGTTGGGTTTGGGTCACAGGAGTACAGTTGCGATCCAAACAGTGAGTCTCTGTTGAATTTCCTGGATTGTTTGAAATGGGTATTTGGTAACCTATTGTGTGTGCAATATGCCATTTTAACAGTCCTGGAGCCTGGAGTTCTGCTCAGCCACAACACAGCACATGAAGCTGACAGCAGGGTGGATTTGTACATGCTGCTCACCTTATGCTCCTTAATTGTACTCTGCAGAGACCAGATCTAAGGACAGAGGTAGTTTTGTTTTCACGCCCATTTAATCCCTGGCTACTCTACTGGGACCGCCACCAACTAAGATGGAAGAGTGTTTTATTATGATAATCTGTTTACTGAGAAATTGGCAAAATGCTAAAAAATGCTGTGTTACATGAGTCATTGAATAGCAAAGGAAAATGGTATGTCATGTTAGTACTGACCTGCCCCTGATTTTAACATACAGCTAGATGTGGAAAGTCCTTTACACCCCTACCGGTCCTTGAAAGTAACTCCAATTCATCGTTCCAATTCAGGATCATTGTTTGCTTCATCCAGTTTCTTACGGGGCTTTGCATTAAGAGTTTAATCTTTACAATTAAACATACTGTTGATCACATTTTTCTAAAACTGCACGGTGTTTAACAATACAGTGGACTATTACTCTAAACTTCTCACCTCTATGTGGGAATTGTATGTTAAAGTATCCAGTTTGTATCCAGATACAGAAAATAAGCATCTATTTCTGTTAGGATAATAATATTCACTTACTCTTTCTTTACTTTTCTCCATCTTCACAGAGCATACAGCCATACTTTGGGGACTACATTAATGCCTAAATTTAAATAATTAAACTAAATAAAACATAGTCATCAGAGTTTATAAAAAAGAGAATTATATGCGTATATATAGATATTTCCCAAAACATTAAATCACTTTTATTTCTTCTTGTTTAAAAAAGGCATTTTCTTCAAATGAGTCAGCTTTGGACTAAGGCCAATCAAGAGAACTTAACCCCCACTGACAACGGATTTGGAATTTCTCACTACAGTGCCCTACACTGGTGCCCTACACCGGTGCTATAATCAAATTGATATTTTTTTTTAGTCTCTTGCAAATGATTGATCATTCCTGTCCAATACCAAATAATGTGTCCTTATCACAGTTAGTGTGAATAGCTCTCTGTAACTGATACCCTCCATCGTGAACTCTTCAAGGAACTTTTTTACATGAACTATCATGACTTTTTTAATGTGAAAATATTCTTTGGCAATGTTTACTGCAAATTGCCCAATGCATTTATTAATGCAGCAGAGTAATAGATGGGTGTGAGAATTTATAGTAGCTGTTGCAGAGATGGTGAATCTCCCCTAGTTGTTAAGGTTAGTTGCAATGTAAGATACTGTTTCACTTACAGCTTTAGCCATCAAAAATAAAAGCCTGGCCAAAATCTGCTGAAACCACAGCTAGCTGGAGCACAACCCCCGAAGACATTTTGCACAGACAAGATATAACTATCTATAGAAATTAAGAAAATACCAGGAGTTATTCCAGGGATCTGAAAGTGCTATAAATATCAATACAGTATTTAGATTACAGCTCCAACAGAGTCTCCAGCAACATTAATTCCCAGAGTTGGTATCCCAGTTACCAAGTAATTACAGATTAAATGCACGAAGTATGAAATATAGAGTTACATAATGAGTCATTCAAGTGCGACTATACATCTGATCCCACTAAACGTTTAAACAAATCCTTTATACACACTTTGGAGCCCAAACTCCATTTGTTTTGTTTTCTATTTTCATATTTGAACAGGAACACTAGTAAATACTGCAACAACTTCCAACTGAATCCAAAGAACCATTGGTGAAACAGTCACCTGTATGCTTGTATGTATGTATGTCTTTTAAGAGTTAAGTGGTCCGAACAATTACTATGTAGTTTTTTCTGAGTAACAGGGTTTAATTGCTGCTTTTCCCTATTCTTACTACTGTTGTGCATTATGACGGTGTGTTTCCACTATTCCAGGAAATAGATTGAAAGGCCTCTGGGGTAAGTGCTTCGGCTTATTAAATGCTCTGGTAGTGACTTGAATGGCGGATTTCAAATTGATTTGAAGTGGGACTTCTGGGCATGATTGCAATATAAGTATTAAATAATAATTAGTGAAAGTAATAACCACTTGAAAGACACAAAGAGGCAATAAGTAATCTTTTCTGTAACAACTAGATATTGAAGTTTATTTTAAATACTCCATAATTTAAATTTGCCAAAATGTCTTACTGAAACATTTTCTGAATTTATCTGGTTCACTACTGGATGACACCATATTTATGTTGGTGAAATTAACAAAAAAATAGTATAATTCAGTGGCAATTAAGTCTTAGAAGTGTGTTGCTTTAACTTTTAAATGCATAATGCATATCTAGTATATTTAAATAGAAACTAAGTAAACAACCTCTGTTCAGTCTAACTTCAATACAATCCCAAATTTACACTGGTTAGGTACACCATAAAATAAGTGTTCTCTGTATTTGGTTGCTTTGTTTCTCAAATAGTAAAATCAAAGTGATGAATGTAAATGGTGTTTGTATTGTATGTCTAAGTTTCATAACTTTATGCAAGTACCAATAGAAAACCTTTGTAACACCACAACCTATTTTGTATATGCTGTGTTCTAGACATGGTTAGGAATGTTTTAGAGTTATTTTTAAACATTTTATTGTGACTTTTTGTTTGCATTTATCTTCCTTGGTTACCATGGGAGATCTGGTGAATTCTGAGGAACGTTTGGGACACGGAGGAGCATTTCATATGGAGGAGAAAACACAAAAAGGTGGTGTTAAGGTACTTTTACTCTTGCCTGATTTGGACTGCTTTGCTCCTGGACAGTCTCCTGAACACTGATTTTAAGCTATGCTGCAGCCTCTTAGCCTAAGAGTCTGTTTCAACAGCTGATGCCACCACATAAATCTTCTGCTGGTGAAAACAAAGAGAAATTCCTGAAAATGAAGCCATACTGTGTGACGACACCAACATCTGTAGATCATAACCACAAATCCTTTGCTTACAAGGTTAAGACAAAGTGTTAAACATGAAGTTGGCAGAAAGGGCCAACTGTGAAGTTGTCTAAAATAAGCCATGTGCTCAGTATGTTGCCTATGCATCGATGGTAGTTTTGAGCTGCCTTTGCTAAGTTCTTGGATCCTAGAAGGATAATATTTAATGCTGTTGAGGATGCTTGTGTCCAAAAAGAAATCCTAACCAGATCTGGAATAGTTTTCTACAGAAAATCAGTTATGCTAGCTCAATAGGACCCATCCATTGAATAAAAGCAGATTTCTCTAACTGTAGGATGGATTTGATTTATTTTACATTTTATGGCTTACCTCTATTTTGACAATTACTTTTTTTTAGAAGGTGCTAATGCTGACAATACAAATCTCTTAGTAGTCTTTAGCAGCACTGTTGTGTGTATCAACACATAAAGTTTTTATCTTTCCCTTTTCATTTTCTGTGAATAATGTGAGTCATGTAAAACTAAAGGCTAACAATGTGTAAATTCTTGGTTTCAGTGTTGGTTCAATGATATTCCAAACTGAATTTCTTATAGGGTATTTTTATACATCTTTACATGACAGGTGTATTTTAGAGTATTATTCCACATCAGTAAGGGAATAGTGACTTTCCACGCCACAAAGGTGAAAAAGTTGTCTATTGACTCATTTCTATGCCTGCAAACAAGCAAAAGCTCTCAAGAGACAGCTTGGCTTTACCACGTACTTTGAGAAGTGCACTTTAGTCTAGAGGTGTAATTATTTCTATTTCTAGAAATAAATTATTTCAAATATTTTTCTTTGTTAAATTAAGGTGAAAATGCATAGCTTCTGATTAACCATGCCATTAGCAGTCTAGCAGAGTTTACATCTGAGCATCATGATAGCACCAACTCAACCCATTTCCATGAACATATTTCTAAGTGTTGTGATTAAACAGCACACATTCAGATTCAACAGACACACAACTCAGATGAGAGAGACCTTGAATGAATTTTGACACTGTGGGATACAAATTAGACAAGGTTTGTAGAAGAGGTGATACCTTTAATTAGATCAACTGATAGAAACAGAGAAAACAAAGTGTTTGACTTGACTGACATTAATGAGAACTTAACCAAATACAAGTGGGATGTATTGGTTTTAGTATAATAAAACTATTTTAATCAATTAAACCACTGGTGGGAAAACAGCTGCTAACATGAATGTACAGGGGATGAATCAGCAAGAAGACTGACAGCTTTGAAAGTAACGTCTCTTCCGTCTCCACAATTTGTTTATCCACCGTTAAGAATGTAGCTCCCAGGATTATTTTTTAAACATGACTTGTAGGTCCCCTGTTAGCCCCTGGACTGTGCTAGAGATGGACTGTTTTCTTCATGGAATAAATATTCTCCTACCCCTTGCTGTGTTTTGTCTGTTATCTGTTATCTGTGTCAGTTCATTGTAGTGAATAGCAGTAGATTATTTTCACGCATGCAATTTTCATGAGGATGTGTGGTACTTAGTGTAATATACCACATTTTAAAAGTGTATGAGAAAACCCATGGAAATTAGTAGTTCTTTTGGGCACTGATATTATGTTAAATACGTCAGTATTCATGAATTTTGTTTTTGCTCTGTCAGTAAGTTTTTGTTCTAATGAGTGTTTGTTGGTACAGGGTAAGTGTGCTTTGGATTGTGAGTTTAATACTGGGACTTTTGTTTAAAACGAGATGTGGGAAAGAAGAAGTTTACAAGGAAGTGTTTTAGTAAATGCTGTAAATATCTAACAATTTTTTGTATATGTACTAGCATTGCATATTATGCAATAGACAGGAACATTTTGTCAGTGAGGGCTTCAATTTTGCATTATTAGATTGATGGGTGGTATTTGGGAGGTTAATTCAAATGCATGGCCTGTTCCTTGCAGGGACGTTCTGAGACTTTTTTCCTGGTGTCATGCATAGTAGTTAATGTTCTGAAGAGTTTGTTGATTTGTGGATTCCTCTGCAAGGTAATTTGTACTGTCACTTTTTGCATGCTATGTTATCTAGAAAGGTGATGTTCATCTTCTCGTACAGGAAAGGCTATAAATTCTTAATTTAGCAGTGGAAATCTGTGAAGAAGTTCAGGTGAGGTTTTGTGGCACAGTTCTTTAAAACACTTTCCCGTTAGTAGTTCATTAACATGCTGCCATTACTGGTATAAGGGACATATTTTAAAATATTTTCAAGCTTTGGTTGCTCTCCCCTACTGATTTCCACAGTTCTTTATGAGTAGTATCCACCTTCATCTGAAAACCACCAATTTAGGCGTATCAATATTGTATTAAATGAGAGAAGCAATTGTTCTGGTATTAAGTTTTTTCTTCATTTTTGACAGAAACCATCTTGAATTAAGCCACTGCACAACCAAGAGACCTTTGGGAGAGAAATCCTCTAAGATGTGAATATTCATAAGCTGCTTTTTAAGACATTCAAATGTAAATGGAACTATTCTTGTCGGGCTGTTCAGCATTTTAGATCTATGTGGACATTTTCTTAAGCACACTCTGAAGAAATGGGAAATTGCCAGGGTACGGTTGTGTTCTTTTCTATCACATACCTATTTTTACTATAGAAGCTATTTGCCCGAAGTTCAGCCATGTCTTTAGGTACTAAAAGAATCATAAAAAAACTAGAGTTCTGTGGATGTACATACACACACACACACATAAACACACATAATTGATCCACAAAAGTCTAAATCTGAAATATATGAGATGCGTATGTATATAAAACAATATGTGTCATGTACATATATATGTATGTATGTATATATGTATATGTATGCATATATACACAAATATTGAAGTGATAAACATTCACCCTTACAATGTAAAATGCTTATTGCATAAATTTAACTTCTCTTTTATTTTAAGGCAGATAAATATCAATAAAAATATACAGACAAAAAAGCTATGTGAATCACACCTATGTCTAGGAAAAGTAAGTGATGTGCCAGAAAGTCAGGCATGCTACTGTCACAGAGATTTAACATATAAGGATCTGCTTTTTCAAATGCAGAGATATTTTTCATAGGAGTAAGCTAATTGCCTTCACTGATATTGCTAATAGAAATAAGATGCTAAGGTCTCTAGATCCATGACCTAAGGTCTTGTTTACATTAAATCAGAAAAGTACACTAACTCTGTGTACATTGAAACATCTTAATTCCATGTGATACGGTTTTAGTATGTACTCACTGTTGAGATAACGTAAAGCCTACATAGCCATCAGAAGCCTAATAAATGATGCACACATAATGTTTTACTGAGCTATTGCCTTCCTGCCTTTCTGAAGCTGAGAATACGCTGGAATGATTGGGAAGGTAAGAAAGGCCCTACTTGCCCTTCCACTTCCTCATTACAACACTGCAGGCTCACAACAGAGCACAGCAAACCCTTTCCATCTCTTTGTTCTGCAGAATTCAGATACAAGAGCTTCAGAGGGCGCTGACAGACCCTCACGACAAACACCCTCCTCATACAGTGGAAGGAGTTTAGACCTTGTTGAAATGAGGACCACCATCTCTGGCTGCCATAGGCGGCTCATGGCACTTGTCCTGCTGCTCTATTGCCATGCCAAATAAAATACCATAATGCACTTCCAGAGAACAAAACAGATTACCAGTAATTCTCCTTTCACCTGCATAAATTAGGAATTTGTCAAGGAAAGACATGCCAAAGTCAGTTTGCTGTAGGCAGTGTTGATGCCACTGTACACAGTGAGGACTCTGAGGCCGATACATGATGTTGTCAACAAGGCTCACACAAAAGGCAGGACTATTCTGCCTGAGCGCCTGGCTGAGTGTCTTGGCTGGATACATGCAAGGGGAGCAGGACAGATGTTCAAATTGCCCATCTTATGGGCTACTCGTGCTGGCAATCCCGAGAAGGAAACATCTGCCAGTTAATCTCTTTGTTTTGCCTGGTTAATATGCCATTAATGTGAAACGTTATGGAAGAGGTAGCAGTCTTGTAGTTCTCAGGTGAGGGAGTATGACTTCCAGTGTTTTTTGTGAGCATTTAAAACTTCTCTGTTCCAAACAACCAGATGCACTCTGCAGATCTCTTCTTTACCTAACTGCTCTGTTCAGTTGCCCTCATGTATACGTTCCAGGCAGTGAGCACGCTAGAAGTTAAAAAACTAGTTAAAAATAATGATGTCTCAGCAAATGCAATAGGTAAGTCACTCTCAGATGCTTAGTGGAAAACACTCCCTTCTTTCCCTTGCTCTCCTCCCCACCATACACATTTTCTCCTTCCTCCCCTCCCTCTCAACTGCTTGATGTTAGAAGGGATAAGTACTGAAAATCTCAGTGTTGCAGCAAACATGTCAAAGTTCTCTGCCTTCATCCCTCACCAATAAAAGGAGGTATGAGCCACTGTTAGCTGCTGAAATTTTGAATAACCAAGCTTCACTGAAAAGAAAGCATTTCACAGGGGAATAAAAACTGAATTTAAGATGCCAAAATTATTATTTTATAGCTGTCTTGTCCCTTATTCCAATGTTGAAAGCAATGACTATCCTTCCAGTGGAGATTGGACTGCTTCTGTTCCACTACATATAGAAAATGTCCTATGAATCTTTTCTTTCTATAATGGTTGCATAGAGGGAAATCACCCGGAGCCAGTGCTGCATTCTCTCTCCTATTTATGGGACTGCAATAAAAAGGAGACTGTTTAGCTGCTACTGAATACTGAAGACCTTCCTGGAGCTGAATGAAGTAGTTCAGCTGTCATTCAGAGAATGACCAGCCTTTGAAGGGTGAAAGCAGAGCAATAAACAGAGGTGTTTTGGTCTCCAGTGAAGAAGAGTGCTGCCTTGGGAATAGGTAAGCTAGTCCCAGCAGATCATTGTGGAGTGAGTGGAGAAGAGGCCAGTTTTACCACATCCAAATATCATGCAGGTGTCCCAACAGCTGTTTTATTTTCTTGTGTGTGAAGAAGACAAAAGTCCTGGCAAATTCCAGTCATGCTGCCTGCGCATACAGGCTTCTGGAAATGCAGATGTTTTCTTGTAATGGAGGAACCACCATTCTGAAAACTGTAGGAGTGATCTGCTAAGAAAGAAATATAAATACAGATTCGACTAAGAAGGCTACAGTATAGGGAGAAGCCGCTGACATTGAGAAACATGAGGAATAATACCTAGAAAGTAATACCTGTTGGTCACTCCAGATGAAATGGATGTGAAAAGTCAGTATGTACTCTCAAGTTAATGTGCAGCTGTGAAGAAGTGAAGGATATAAATGAAAATAAATATTATCAAATAGAACAGAAGGATATTCAGTGGCCTTTTCAAAGTCTTGGGAGAACAGGGAAGCTGAAAAGGAAATAAAAGGAAGTGAACTGATTTTCAAAATTAGTGTGGTGACATATGTCTGGGAAAACATGGGTATTCTCATTTGGCAGCATAAGCAGGGAAATGCAGTTGGGCCAAACACAATCTTAGGCATCAAGCTGCCATGTCTATGTTTTCCTACCACAGTGGCAACAGTCACACCACCCCTACCATCCCTCTCTTCAGGGTAACTTTCTTTTTTCTCCTAGGACTTTACTGAAGTGCAGAAGTGATGGTCTGATGGAAAACGAGGTAGAGACAGGCAAAGGATTGGGAAAAGCGAGAAGTCATTAAGTCTGTGGTGAAGGTGACTACAAAGGAGAGGGAAACTAGTAAATGGAGGGGTAGAGAGGAGGGAATGGCAAGGAGAGGATGGAAGAGATAGACAGGTAATCAAATACACTCTTTTGGCCCAGCATGCCATTCCAAAAGGAAAACTGCAGACCTACACAAGTATCCTACTCCACTTAGATGAAATCAATACATACATAACATCAGGTCTCTGGAAATTCTCACAAAAGATTTAAATTGGAATTCAGTACTTTCCTGTTTTCAGCATTACAATGCTCTACCAGAGCCTTGTGGTTGTTTACAGCCACTTGAGGATTAAAGACTGAAATGAATTAGAGACTTTTGAATGAAAGCCTAGAACCTAGAGCCAAAAAACGTATTTTGGCATTTAATTCCATTTATTTTAGGGCAAGTAAGACTCCTAAATACTTCCTCTGCCGTGAGCTGGATGTATTCCTCACAGAAAGTACAGTAACAATGGAGGCCCTAGGACTCTGCTAATTTATCTCACTTGACAATTCTCATCACAGATGCAGGAAAAATCCACTGTGGCAGTACAACAGTGAAGCAAACATGACCCATCTAAATTAATGATATTTTGCTTGTGCTTCATAAGATATACTCAGATAAGTACCCAGATTAAAGAATTAAAATGGGATAAATTTTAGCTGTTCTCTAATTCTTCAAATCAATTAGTCAGGTGTTAAATATATTGAGGCATCTGAATGAATCATATTGCACACAACTGGTTTTTTATGTAACTGGCAGCCTTTAATATAAGTGAAGTACTGAACATTTTGTAAGTATATGTATATATTTTTAATTTTGAATGTTTTGTACACTCTTTTCATTTTCCTTTACTGATTACTAAATAATCAAAGATGGTATTTCAGTTCATGTGGTCTTTGCTGTCTAAATTACGTAAATTTTAAACAAAGAAAGTATTTTACTCACACATATATATGGGGGGGGCATTTATTTACTAGGTGTTTTAAACAAAGAAAAATACTGTGCAAATACTCCTTTTTTGTTTGTTTGTTTGTCTGTTTGTTCATTTGTGGGTTTTGTCTGTTTTGTTTTTTAAGAAACATTTTCATATATATTGAAGCTGACAAATTTTAAAGAACAGTTTCTTTTTGAAGAAGGCTGCTACTGCTATATAGCCAATATCATCGTAAAATCCATCTTTTATGAATACTCAGCTTTGGCACTCACCACTTCTTGTTAAACTTTGCTGATTGAAATATCAAAAGAGTGGACAAGTCACACCGCAGTTAAAAATTACATGGAACAGTCTATAGTTGTCTTATAAGTCTCCCATTTCCATTGATGGCAATTTACATAACAGAAACTTAAGTTAAAATTAACTCCTTATGCTGTTTGGGGAGTACTAACTCACAGAAATGCTTTGCTATTTCTCTCTCCCACACTCAGATATCTATTTTTGCATAGATTTCAGATTTCAGTTACAAAAGACTAAACACACCAGTGATAAAATGAGCTTCATTTCACTACACTTAAATATAACCCGTCCCCTTTTTTATTTTCTACAATACATACCATTATTTTCCAGATGGGATGTCCCATAGTAAAGAAACACAAGACAGACCTCCTATCTGTATATAGAATGAACAAAATTAGTTTGAGTATAAATATAGTATTTCTAATGACACTGTTGTGTGAGGTCAATGTTCTGTTTATCTACAGTACAGCTGTTACTTTACAAAAAGTGAAAGACAGTTTTACACATGTCAAGTGATCACAGAAGATTGTCAGTGCCCTGCAGCAGTTTGACAGCACAGTGGACGAGAAGCAAAGGCAGAAGCCTAAAAGCTACCAGTTCCAGTAGATACAATAGAACAAAGATTGAAGACAGACTTTCAATATAAATCTACATTTCTTTCCCTTAAAAGTGTTCTCAAAAGAAGTTCAAAAAATGGCAGATTCATTAAGAAACAACTAACTCTCCAGTGTAGATAGATTTGTATGGGAAAAGTGATAGAGTGGCCCGCTCTCTGACCAATGTAAAATCATTAGAAGACACTCATATTTTCCAAAATCTCAGTTAAAAATGTTTTCAGTTGCAAAGGAAATTAACTCTTACTAAAATTACATTAGTCTTCAACCAGAAAACTCAAAACCAATATGCCTTAAACTAAGATTAAGTATTATATATGCAGCATTAAATTAAAATAATTTTATCTTATCTTTTCTAGCATTAAGATTTTGTTTTAAAAAAAAGGTCTGTCGAGTTTTCTCATTTAGACTGTGCTTCTGACAATCCTGAGATTCTGAGCAGCACCTGTTAGCGCTGAGAATTTCCTGCTGTCTTAGGCCTCAAACTAAATTAAGAATTATAGTAATAGGCATCTATGCAACAAAGAATATGAATCTCTAAACCCTATTACCAGTTGAAAAGAGATAGACTTGTTTAGATCTCTTACTGAAAATGGATGTTTAGATAGCAAGGCACTGATTTTCTTTAGGCTGGAAGGGAGAAGGAATGTGCTTTTTTAGTGTAATAAAGCCAAGTGCAATACAATGAAAGTATAATTACATTTCCTTAGAGTTCTTTTGTGTCATGCATTTTGACAGTAAAATACAGGCTAATCATTCAGAAGTTAGGCATGCTAATTGATAGACTAAAGAAAGTAAAAGCAGTTAATTACTTAATTCCATTCAATTTATTTTTAATATTTTTACCCAAGAGCCAATACTATTTTCTCCAGTAAAATATTTTTCTTGATGACTATAGCATTTAAGCAATGTTTTACTTGAAGAAATTCAAAGATAATTCTTTCACATTGGCTAAATTACAGTTCTACAGCATCTATGCTAATACAACTTACGTAACATATTAAGAACATAAATTAATTTTTTTGTCAGCTGAAGAAAGCAAGCAGAACAAGTAAGGGGTTTTGTTTTTGTTTGGTTGCATTTTGGGGTTTTTTGTTTGGTGGGGTTTTCTTGTAATTATAAGTAATCTGGTATCTTGGCTGATTTATTAAAACAAACTGTTTAGGACACAGGAAATCAGGTTTTATGATTACAATAAACAGTCCCAGTTCTGTTCCAAATCTGATGCCTGTACAGTACTCATTCATGCATCGCTTTTATAAAATGCTTTAAGGAATAGCACGATTATGCTGTGGCATAATTGCAGATTTAAAAGAGCTACAATAGTCTTTTTCTTGGTCAGTCAGCTTCACTAGAAAACTGAAAGTTCACCTACAAATAATTTCTAGTATTTATTTGCTGGAAAAATATGTATCAATGGTTTGCTACTTCTGCTGGCTTCAGTTCAAGAAGGACTGTAGCACCAAGGTAAAGAGATTACTGTTACTTTTATTAGTCCTCTGCCTTTGAACACTCCTCAAAAGCAACTAAATAGTGACATGTGTAACATGGTTAGAACAGGGCTAATGATCCTGAGTGTTTATCATTATCTTCTGCTTGATTAGCTGCTGAGTGGGATTGTATTGTTTCCACTATCATCTCCACCAATGATTCTACACTTAGACTCAGAAAAAATTGCAGACTTTTGCAGAGGCCACAGTGATCCAGCGAAAGATAATGATAAACACTCAGGATCATTAGCCCTGTTCTAACCATGTTACACATGTCACTATTTTGTTGCTTTTGAGGAGAAAAAGACCTTATGGAAGGGGTGCACCAGGAATGGGCATTCAATAAGCAAACAGCAAATCAAATAAACAGAGTAGTCTAAATATTCAGTTAAAATGGGCTAAGCTGAAGTGGCTGTAAGATTTTGTTGAGTTCATGGAACTCTTTGGCCCACTGATGTTTTGTTTTTCTAAAATACTCAGGAGGAAGCAAGTCTTTCAAAGTCAAGCTGGTAAACATATATTTTTAGGGTTCTGCCTATTTGTAATAATCCTACCCTGTTGCTTGTTAACCTCAGTTGATAGACAATCTTTACTGGGAAAATTGATGGTATATCCATGTGTTAGCAGTTTCAGAAAAATATTCAGAAACTAATTTCAATTTGATAGTTAAAAATAGTATCTTATTAAATTCCCACTGAACTTTGGTCCTGGCATATGTGTTCAGATCTAAAATCTTCCATTTCAAACCACTTTTATCTTTCAAATAACCAAGACGTTTCTCCTCAGTGTTCATGTGGCATTTTCCAGGCAAAAGAATTTAACAGTTGAAATGAATGCAAAAAAAGGGAGCGTCATTAAGGCATGTTTAGGCCAAAACACAATACAGAATTGTCAGATGAGTATGTAAGGTAATTTAAGATTCAGTGTCAATGCCATGTATAACAGTAGTTTGGAAGAGAAGGAAAGAAATTTCATGCTAACAGTTTATCCAGTCATGTAGAATCAAGGCCTCCCCATGGAAATAATTCTATAATGAGCAAAGTAAGGCGAGACTTTGAAGGTATATATGCTATATTACAAAATTTGGCATGAAGACTTGGATACAGCAGCAGAATCGGCATACTCTTTTCTCTGTAGATTCCGTTTTCAAAGCCAGAACACCGCATGGGGGAAAAAAAAGAAAATTTTCCAATCCTCCAGCACAGACAGAGTTGAGACACAGAGCACTGTACTGGCAGGAGGAGCTTCTCGACCCCAGACCTGGAGGAAGACAGCTGTCAGTACCATGGGTAAACTGTGCTCCTGTGATGGCGTGGGAGCAGGGTCCCGGCAGGACAGACCCAGTACTGCTGCCTGCTCTTGACCCAGGCTGTGAGGTTTGCACTTTGGCCCTGACAAAGGCGTGGGCTGCAGCACAGCACACAAGTGACATTTACTCTTGTTGTTGGCCAACAGGCAATGGCAGGGGCGTGAAACAGCCTGAGGGGAAGGCTGATGTTCTGCAGTTGCTCAGCTGCAGCCAGACTGTGCAACATGTGCAGCAATGTGCTGATTTCTAAATCTACAAAATCCCTTCCTGGAGCATGGACAGTCTAGATATTGCATATTTCCGATTTCAATTTACAGTGGATTTCATACAGACAAATTATATACATCAGGTTAAATTATTGGACTAATACAATAAAAATGTGAATTTAAACAACTGAAAATTAATTTCAGTGGGAAAGTGGAGGTTCCTTGCTTTGGGAATATGGTAACACTGGGAGGTGGCCATTAGCCATCGGTACAGCGCTGCTTTCCCTCATTATCATGGCCTGCCTGAGTTTTGCTGGAAATGCAGATCATAAGAATAAACTAAATGATAAAGCAATAAAATCCCATGGAATTGGTCTAAGATGTATTATTGTTATTGTTGTTGTTCCTGTTATTATTATTGTTGTTATGATGATGATGATTATTACTCTTTTACTGCGTAGCATAGATATTCTTTCTCATTGTGACAAATACAGATGGGAGGACAGATCCAGTTCTGCAAGCATGTTGATGGCAGTTTTTCCACTGCTCATATTCTTGACACACAAGTTTCAAGCAAACACATCTACAATCAGGTGATCTTTTCTCCCCTCTCTCCTCCAGGCCATGCTGGGCAGTCCTGGCAGCTCCTGGCCACAGCCACCATTGTACTCCAAAACTGGTGTCTGGAGCTGAGATGAAGCATTCTGACACCAGCTCAGGACAATGGAGCCTTTTAAAAAAGACACTGTAGGGACACATGGACAAAACTCATTCCATGGTATGTACTGAATTTAAAGCAGACATGATGAAACCGTTCAAAACTCCCACCAAATGCTAAATGCACATCCAGACAATAGTTTTTGCCTGCACAGTGGGTATACAAGTAGTCTCTTGGTCAGTATATGAATCCCCCACATGCACACCAGGCTGCCAGGAGGGCACACTGCTGTGTGATACTAACAGTGACCATCCACCATGTTCTGTGGTGAGGAGAGAAGCAGTCTGGGGGCCCTGACACCTCTGCCATTGCACTGAAGTGCTGCCATGATTTGACCAAAGTGTGTGGGAAGGAGCCCAGTGGAGGCCAGGCCCTATCATAGTATCATAGAATGGCTTGGGTTGGGAGGGATCTTAGAGATTATCTAGTTCCAACTCCCCTGCTGTGGGTAGAGATGCTCCCCACTGGATCAGGTTGCTCAAGGCACCATCCAGCCTGGCCTGTGAGTATCCTCACACCACTCGAAGACATGCACAGGCTGTATGTGCTGCAATGATGTTACACCTGAAAGAACCTGGTTACAGAGGGGCCATTCTGTTTCTTCATCCTCAGCAGACCCTAAAAAACACAGAGGCCACAGGTGGCAACATTGTAAGGAAGAAAGGAGTTGGTCCATTGGAAAAGGTGGTGAAGAGGAAGGAACAGAAGAGGTTCACCTCTGCTGCAAGACAAGCTAAGGAAAGAGTGCGGTTGGATTTTTGTGAGAGATCAGCTGAAGGTATCTTTGGATTTACAGACTTCCATGCCAAAGATATATTTTAAATTAAATATTTGTCTGTGACTTTTTCTTCCCCTTAGACAATCCACTACTTTGGCTTAGCTACAGCTATATTGCTTGGGCATAACACAATCCTTCATAGAGACATATCGTAAATGTCAGAAAAATGTTTGTAATAGAAATGTGGAGAGGAGCCTAAGCACCCAGTGCTGGAAGTTGCTCTGTCGAACTGCATACACCCAGCACTTTGCACAAAACCTGGCCCATAAAAACTCTTGTTTATGAGAGACCCACCTGTTCTGGCTCTCAGCGGCATCTAGGATGTCAGCAGAGCTGTTGATCAGGACAAACTGCTGCTTCTAATGCCAGTAAGCAGAAGACTTTGGCATGGCAGCAGCATGTATTTAAGTACTAAGACATCTGCTCTTTCATGGAACAAGTTATTTTCATTATGAAAGCATTCATAATATCACGGGAGCTATTAAAAATAAAAGACATGTCAGTAGTATAACTTTCAAACAGCCTTGCAACCGACATGTGGCTATATCTGTGTGATCAAGGTGGCACTTCTATACTTTACCACCAGAGTTTTGGGTGTTTGAGTTGTTTTTTTCTTAAGCACAAAATCTAAATATTTTACAGTTCCAGGCAATTTAACTTCAATGTAACTAGTTTTTGGGTGTTATCAAAATCTCTCTCAATCTTGTTTTCAGAGTGAAAGGATAATCTTGTTAATTCGCTAATCTAGGATTTAGAAGCTCTGAACTCTATCCCAGTCTGCCACAGACCACGGGTAGCAGAAGTGCAGCAATCCCTCCAGCTTTGGATGGTAGACAATCTGGGAGAGGGAACCTCCCTTATTTAGTACTTGCAGCACTTGGTATGCCATTTTAATACAAATCATAGGTGCTGCAGTGTGGGAGGAATCTGTCAAAGTCACTGAACTGTTGCTGGTTGTGTGTCAATAGGTGCTGAGCCGCCACAGGAAATGTGGCTGACAGCCGCAGCTGGGTCACCCAGCAGGGCTGCAGAGGCACTCGGGCTGCAGGGCTCTCTCTGGCAGTGACCAACGGAGCATGACCGGCAGCACGGGCACTGAAACAGCCGAACCTTCTGCTTCTGGGATCCGAGGAGTGAGTCCCCCTCTACTGCTGGCCAGCAGTGGAGTTGCCGTGCTGCTCCTCTCCTTGCTGCTTAAGGCCCCAGGCAAACCACAAACTGCTTACACCTGGCAGGGGAACAAGAAGAGATAAATCAATTTAAAAGGCAGTTCAGCTTGATAAACCGGATAAGTTTCTACTCTTGCAGGCTCGTGACATCTAAACACTATGGTAATAGCTTACCAGAAGAACAGCAAAGGTGATCATACATGTTTTCTTTAGCCATTCAAAACTGCCAGGGTCAGCACAGCCCCTGCACGGACTTTGGCATGCCACCTGCCTTACAAAAGCCTCCGATGCTGTGCTTCATTGCTCATGGGTGGTGAAGGGCACAATATGCTTGTGTTTTGTTGTTTTCTTCCCTGTAAGTCAGCCTCAGGCCTATGAGAAGCATTCTGCCAATTTAGCCTGCCAATAAGAACAGGTGGTTGCACAGCTTCCTCTAAAAAGTGCAAAAAGCCACAAAGCCAAGGACGTGTGAAGGGAATAAATAAAAGTATACGGGGACAAACTCAAGGTCAGGAACAGCCTAGGTGAATGGTTTTGCTGTCAGCACAGCACAGCCCAAGGCCTCATTCCTGAAGATACGAGTAAAGGCAAATTCAAACATGGGAAGCACATTTCAGTGGGAAACAAGCTGCAGTGTGACTGGAGCCAGGATTCTCTCTCCAATAGAGAGAATTTATCATTTTGTTTCTGCAAAGTGGATTTAAACATGAGTGCCAACATATAGAAATGGTTGTCCAAAGTACCAGTCTGAGCCATTTGCATCATGTGCAAATGGCACAGGTTACGTTCTCCCACTCTCTCCAGCTTTTCCTCTTCGCTAAAGCACATCCATATTTGCTGTTCTCACAATTCTCTCTGCTCTCCCCCTTGCTTTTTCCCTTCTGTCTCCTCTAGTTCTGCTTCATAAAGAGTTCTACTTTCAAATACAAATGGCACTTGTAATGAAGTAGTCAAATTATTAGATATTCGGCATGTAAATTTTAAGTGTCCGACAAACCAGATCAACCGTCCTTTGCTCTGATCCAGCAGTCTGCAGGCTTGTTGTGTTAGATTCCCCATATCCAAATGCCAGTTGTTTTCAGGCTCTGCAGAACACAATAGAAGATGAGCAGTGTATGCTATTGGATATTCAGGACAGCTTTTTTTTTTCAGTTTTCCAGTTTCAGATCATTGTTACTTCTGCGTAAAGCAATTACAGTAAACATCCTTAACTTGGATATTTCTTTTTGTAGACATTTATGAGTATTCTATCCCTATTCATCTACTAAATTTCTCCATTAGGAAAATTTGGATGATAGCCATCTCTCTGCCAGGATGCAAAACAACATCACATGCTTTCATTTAGCCTGCTTGTTTTCCAGCTGCAGAGGACTCTGAGTTTTTGGGAGATGGGACATCAGGCTCTGTAGCTGGTCTGCTCAGAGGCAGAGGAGATTATAAAGAATCAATTTTCCCATGTTTCCCTTCCCAGAAGTTGTCTTTAAAGCATTGTGACAGAGACGAGAATGAGATACCTCCTCTGCTTTATTCCAACTCCTGCGGGGCTGGAATATTTGTCAGACAGACATCTTTCACACGACAAAGCAATTTGTAGCTAATGTGCAACCACACAGAAAACACAGGAGAAACATGATGGGCCTTTAACCCGAGGTACGAGGACATCAGTAAAATAATCATAAACCAAATGAGGACAAGAGGATGGCACAAGATGTCTCACACTATTGCCTTTGTGTAAACACTCTATCAAACTCTGATACTCAATAACACGGTTTGTTTGTGTAAGTGGAAGGATTCAAGGAAAACATCGAATCACTAAGGTTCACCGAGCCCAGCTGTGAACCCAGCACCACCACGTCCACCACCCCAATACAGGGACTACTTGTGGTTAGTAACCATGTCACTTGTCAGTAAAATAACAGCAGCACTATATGAATGTCATTATCAACAATTCTTTCTCCTTCCCCTCTCAAGTTTGCTAGCCATCAAAAACTCTTTTTTCTCTAAAACAACTTTTCCTTTTCCTTTCTCTTCCCTTCTTCAGGTAGACCCATCACTTGGACTTTTTTCCTTTGCTATCACATTAAGGGCCTTGCCAAGTAGAGGACAGCATAACTTGTAAGGCATCTCTTAGCATGGAAAAGTCCTATGAACTTATATTAGTATTTCCTTGCTTGAAATTAGGGAAGATAAAACATGCCCAAATATTAATTCTCACTTACTACAGGTATGTAATACTAGAAAACCAATCCTGTGTCATAAAACCTATGCCAAGAATAAAAGGAAGTAACTAAAACAAATGCAACTATTTAAGGTACTATATTTGGATATAAATAAATAAAGTGCCCTGATCTTCAAAATGGATGATCATCCAGTTCCTCCTTAAATTCTAAGGCACCATGTATTATTTATCTTTGATTTCCCTATTGTTCTTACTTAAGTAAACAGGATAGGTATAATCTCACTGCAAACAGCAGATTTGCTCAAAAGTGAAATTTAGTATGAATTGCAGAATTAAATAAACTTTATTTGGCTAAAATAGAAAGAAATTAATTAGTTAACAAAGAATCTTCTATTAAAATGTACCAGTGCTAATCACAGAAAAAACATATTTCTGGCTGATAATATTTCCAGAATCACAGGAAAGAAATTTATACTACAAAATCTTTACGATCCTTATTGAATTATAATGTAATTTAAAACACCTTGTGGAGGAACCTGTCTATAAAGCCAAACACTCTCTCCTGAAGTGAGTTGTTGAAGAGCACTGTTGACATGCTCTTGTTGGAGCTGGTTTTTGAGCTCTGAAACTCACTGAGGCAAAAAGCAGGATACCTTATGATTTTCACTTGCTCATGATACCACTCAGATCACTTCAGAACTTTCACTCCAGGACACAGAAATGTCATGTTTGGCTTTGCTGAGCACAATGAACAGCCAACTACCACAGCCTGGAATCTGTGCTGCTGCGTAAAGAAAATGTTAATAATTCACATTTACAACATTCAGGGATATACAACAATTACACGCTTAAAACCTAAGTATCTAGAAAGTTCCTGTAGCTGATGGCAGCCTAAACAAATTTAATACTGACAGGGATGTAAACCATTCTAAATACAACCCATTTACAATTTCAGGCACGCTCAAAGCACTGGTGGGAATTTCCTTCTCGAAATTTGCCTAGTAGCCTAGGCCCAAGAGTCAGGAAGTGGCAAAGCTGTTGTTCTCAGCCCAGGAGACTGCAGGAAAAAAGATAGTTGCTGAGTCAGACAGAATTTCCCCTGAGGACTCTGGCTGCAGACCAGCCTCTAGAAGACCTGCCAGCTCACCTAAGGGTAAAATCAAAGCTTTAGAAAAGCCAATACAGCTCATAAAGAAAGAAACTAATTTGGGGGATAGCTTTTTTTTTGCATTTTAAGTTAGGTCTGTGGCAAAGAAATCTGTGGAATCTTGGAAAATCTTTTTGCACAATTTGTATAGCGTCTTTCCAACCTCAGCCACTGCTGACGTAGCCAAGAGCTCTGAGTGCTGCTCAGCTGAATGCTGCTGTACCTGCTCCTGTTACCATGGGAATGGACACTGGCAAAAGTAGGATAAGGGCTTTAAAGTAATTACCAATACAATTAGCACTTTCACCTTTTTGGAGATTGCCACTCCAAAAGCTCCCAAATAGGGAAACCATCCAATTGGTTGGTCATCAATGTAACAATTAGCGTCTAAAGAGGCATCAGTTAACATGATCAATGTGGGAATGACACACAAAAGGAAGGCATTGTTGGAGCCGGGAAGCAGTGGGTTCCTGTGGCCTTCTTTGCTTATTACTAATAAGGAACTCTGCTTCTTTGCTATGAGTCACTGTTCCAGTTTCATCCTTAATTAATTCAGAGTCAAGAGAAAGGGCACTAACGTGAAGAGAAGCTCCCAGAGATGGCTCAATGAAGTTTGCAGAAGAGGGGGAGGGGGAAGAGTCATTATAGGAACAAAATTTGAGATCATAAAGCGGAAGAAAACTTGTGGGGAAATTTAAGTACCAGTGTTTCTTATTACTCTTCAACTGTCTGAATGAAATACACATACAAAGAAACACTCGTCAGAGCAGTGCTACCCAATGCCTATGCACAAATCTTTCATCCAGGCAGTGAGTGCATCAGTTGGTACATCATACTCTGCACCAGCTTCTACAAAATGGCAAAAGCCTTCAAAGATGTCTCAATTTTTCCAGCAACGTTTTTAACTACGGAGGGTCAGAAGGGAATTGTGGAATTTGGTACAATTCATCCACAATTGCCTGTTTGTATTCAGGTTGAATACAGAACTCACCTTCAGTGACCAGTGAAGTGACTCCTTGCATAATTATCACTGCTTCTAACAACATTAACATTTGGCTGGATACAGCCTGAAAGGTTTTGGCTGTGGTTATTTAGCAGAAAAAGATGTGCTTTCAGAAGGAACTGATGAATGTCCTGAAAAAAGTTAGGGCAAGATAGTAAGTAAAATTTTGTAGATTTATTGGCCTACTAGAGGATCTTGACAATCCCTAAACACATATTTGTAATTAAAAAAAAAAAAGATACTAATTACCTCTGTTTGCCTCATACTATTCTTTCTGACTGCCTTTGGGCAGGGCTGGGCAAGCCAAGCTCCAGGCAGAACCATCTGAAATGAAGCCATGTCCCTGGGGATATCTTTTGTGCAAGTCCTACTTGTTAGTGCATTCATAGCCCCCAATCTGTTGCCTTTGGAGTGTCTTGTTACTTAAGCATTATTGCACAGCCTAGTCACTGCACAGCAGAGCAAATAGTGTCTTTGTCCCTCCCATTGCCATCAACTGATGTGAGGTAGCACAGCGAACTTTCATTTTGTTAGCTAAATATAGGGAGGTGGGGGATGGAGGGGGAAGTGTGTTGCTTTAAGCTGTGTTGTTGTACAGCTGTTTCTCATGCATCTGGATTTTCAGGACCTTTTAAGACGTCAAGTAATTTTCTCCTACTTACTCAATGCTGAGGTTTTTTGTAAAGACACTGAGATCCAAAGTTACAGTTATTCTTCAACAAAATTAAGACAAAAGATTCTATCATCCAGATGCATTTGTCATAGTCTGTTTCCCTGCCTACTGCTGTTCAATGCTTTCAAATGAGTGTGAAGCTAGGCCAAGTTCTTCCATTACGGGCAAAACAGTGCTGTGGGTGGAACCCTTCTCTGCTTTCCCCATGACTACATAGACCTAACTGGCTGGACAGCTTCCTTACAATAGAGCACTCCTGAGACATTTGTGCATGTGAAAGACATACATTTTATCATGGCTTGTTTCAGAGAAAACTGAGGCTTTTTCCCAGAGAGAGAGGTAGGTAGGGGCAAG
Source organism: Origma solitaria (assembly GCA_013397895.1). Taxonomy (NCBI): domain Eukaryota; kingdom Metazoa; phylum Chordata; class Aves; order Passeriformes; family Acanthizidae; genus Origma; species Origma solitaria. The sequence continues at coordinate 662,697 of VZRL01006193.1, read as the reverse complement.
AATGGTGAAGATCACCCATGTGGAGGGAACTGCCATACCATCTGACTCTGTCAGGAGGTACTGTGGCTGCTAGGCACTGTGTTTTGCTCCAACGCACAGTTTGGACAATTTCCAAAATGATGGTGTCTGCTCCAGACGCTTCAAGACGCTTCCAAGATTCCTGGGCTCCCCAGCTGCTACTCAGAGCCCTCCCAAATAGCTCTCATTCCCCAGAAAAACAAAGCAGCCAAAGCCCTCAGTAACAGCTTTACTTTCTACACAGTCTACTGCCAAATTTCTTCATTAAGCAGCTTTAAAAAGTTAAATAGATAGAGAAAAACTACTGATCCTTGAATTAGTCAAGTTACCATCTTTAGCTGTAGAAGGGTCACAGCTGATACAACCATCGTGCATTTTGTGGGCTAGCACAGTTCCACCAGACTGAGTTTCAATGCAAGCAGGCAAAGAGTTAGGAGGTGCTCTAATTAAGGTACATAAGGTTAGGAGGTCCATAATTATGTTCAACCATAATTACACCCACTGGTGACTGTGCTTTATGATACAGTCTTCAATTACGTGACCACCTCTTTTCTTCTTCTCCCTATGAGATCTGCGCCTATGTCAGGACAGTCTACATGGTGCAGTGCTGCAGGATTGGCTAAATTGCCATTAAACATTTCATTCAGCACACTGGGAAGTGCAGTAGAATTTGCATTGCATTCTGTTCAGGACATGCTACCTTCCTGCGATAGAGATGTTTGAGGCATAGGAAGTCTGAGCTCACAGATTAAAATGTTCTCATGCAGATTTGAAAAAAATCCAGATTTGCATGTCTGGCTTGCATATTATTAAAGCCTGTATTTATAAATAACTTCTGATATGCAGCATCTTTGTGAGCTGCTTTCTTAACTATAGGATAATAAGCTACTTACCAAGACTGAACTTTTTCACACAAAAGGTCTTATCCAGACTCAGTTTCTGTAGTAAAATTTTTACTGACTAAAATGGGAGTGGGATCATGCCTCTGGCACCTGCTATTCTGCCTCACTCCCAACAAAGCACTGTTCAGTTCAGCCAAACCAACAGGAAAAACTGCAAGAGTAATTTCTCAAGTCATAGCACAAATACATGCACACAGCGTGACAGACTGGAAGGCTATTACTACTGCTTACACTGAAAAAACGAACTGACTCTTCAGATATATCTGGGAAATCTTTATGTGTGCTTGCTGAAAAGCAGAGTGGAGCACTCATCTTTTACAGGCATTCACATGTCAGCATCATGAAGAAATATTTATACTGTGAGCAGCTAATAGCAATCTTTCATAATTGCTGCTTATTAACATCTCCATTCTTCTGAAGCATGGTAGAATCATAGTTTCAGTGATACTTTGGAAATAACTAATGCAATGGCAATACAGAAATGTAACTATCCATAATTTTAGGGTCCCTGTCTGAAATAAATCTATATAGCAATTATATCAGTGGTACTAAAACACAGTCCCAAATGACAGGCTAACCAAAACATGATTTTTTGAAAAGATACCATTAAGCCATAGATCTCCTTATAATGTAAAACTGGACAACTAAGTCATGAAGCTTGCTCTAGAATAAAAGTGTACTTGAAAATTCATGATTACATGCATCAAGTAAAGCATACAAAGAAAGACCTTACTTTGCTTTAATTATCAGTATAATTACCTATCCTATGATATAGGAAGAACTGCAGAAGAAGCTGAAAATATGCATCTATGAGACAAATATGTAAAAGAGGTACAAACTTACCAAGGGAGTACAAAAAAGAAAAAAAAAATTCAGAATTAATTTATTTTTTAATGTGCTGTGACCAACCTGAGAAACCATTCTACTAAACAACTCAAGTGAGGCTGCTTGCTTTTCTCCAGCAGAGCAATTGGCATGGAATTCTTGGCACCACAAATTCCATCAATAAATCTCAGTAAGACTTCTGGCAGCAGGAACAGAACTATTTCTACCTTTCTTTAATCACACTGGACAACCCAGAGCTGTTATGGTTCAGTGCCCCTGGAAAAACTGGAGAGGGTTTTCTGATGTATTACATTACACCAGGACAAATAAGATTAAAGATCTTATTTTATATCTGGAAACAAAACAAGTATTTCAACGAAGCTGTATTCCTTTCCTCCATCATCCCACGGCAATGAATTTTTTATACTTCAATCTGTTAGTTATATCCTGTTTATAAACATGGTTTTCTTACCAATACCTCATTTACTCTAGCTCATTCTCTTGATGATTATCTTTTCATGTTTGCACTTTCAAAAGTTAAACTATCATGATATCAGATTTCATTGTCAAGGAAGAATTAATGCTGAAGCTGAAGATTACAGTCACCTTCTTATTTACTCCTACAATTACTACCCACACAAGTGTCATCTTGCTTTTAGTTTCAACATGTCTTCCAATGAAGCACATACACGTTGTCATTTGGCAAGTTACTCTCCTGCCCTTTGCTCCTTAGTCTGTGACATCTACATTTGCATGTCAGCCTGATATCCTTTTATCCACATCTCCAAGTGTTAGACACAGAGAAGCAGCCACAAGGATATCTAGCTCATTCCACCTGGATCAGCAGCCTTGTCAGTAGACCTCACCAGTAACTTACAATTCTAGCTTTGATGCCAATCTTCGAACATACTATTGTTTGAAACAACTGTGTTGCTTTTCCCCTAGAATTCTTCACGCAGTGTAAAATTTCAGGTCTAAATGAGAATACAGCAGTAGTACAACACATATTGATTAAATAATAGGATGGCTGAAATAAATCTATCCCTTACACATGGATATTTTCTCTTTTTAAAGTTATAAAAAAAATTACCCTAGCAGACATTTACATATTTGGTAAACCTCAGAGTTCACTTAGTCTGTTAATGCAAGCTGATCAGACAGCTCACTTAATAAAGCTTCACCGGCTTTTAATAGACCTACATCAGTGAATCCCTGCTAAAGATTAATTTCCATCCATAAGCCATCTGAAAACACATCTTATGCATGTTAGAGTAAAACTGAACTCTAAATCTGACCATTCTGTAAGAAAATATGTTATGTTTAGGGGAAGAAATATGTCTGTAAGCGTCTCAATGAAAAAAAATTTCTTCATTAATATTTTAGTCAAAAGTCATACGGATAGAACAGAAGCTAATTTACACAAAATAATCTGATGAAATAAATGTTGAAGGAAAAACATCATTCTATTGAAGTCCAAAGCTCTAATTAAAAACATTAAAACATTTTAACCAGTACCAGGTTTGATAAACCATTCCAAGAAACTTTCACCTTCTTTTAAGAACTCTCATCTCATACTTAGAAATTACTTTCTACATTTGTTAAACTATAGTTTGGGCTTATAGACGTGCCTGCAATTCAGGTTGCCCAGCAATTCCTATCATCATAACCCGTTGCAATTTCTTTCAAATTTGCCAAACTGTAACAGTTTAAGCTGAAGCTCTCCATGCTGAATATATTCCCCAGGCTGATTTTAGTGAGGAAGATTTCAGATGAATTATTTTGGCTGGCCCTGAAAACAAAGTAAAATATTATACATATTATTTCAATAATTAAAAACATCTGATAGCTATGCTTTTGCATAAGATTGAAACATGGCAGAGAGAAATTTTGTTTTAAAATGTCCTTTCAGCTGTTCTCATGAAGATACACTTACATTTTCCCTGATTATATACCTCTAAGAACATGCAGTTCGTTAAAAACTTGCTGCAGCTATATAGCTGAAAATCTCTGAAATCCCCCTAAAATGCTTGAACCTCCCACAGCTTAGGGTAGGCTCAACTGCAAACGAGACATTTTATCCCATGCAAGAGTTCCCTTCAGGCCACAACCACAGAGCTGAAGTTGGGCAGACCATAATAACAGTGGCTAACCCGCTCAGACTACAGCAAGATAAACCAGAACTGTGGAAGTGCAGCTTGTCCCTCTTGCGCCCTCAGTGGTCAATTTCCTGGCAGCAAATAACGTTGGAGGGAGCTCTCTGTTATTAATGCACAAGGAACAATCTAAGAGGGAAACAACTGAACAATTTTTCCAGATCTTAAATCAAAGACAAAAACTGTTGATTGTGAGCTATGATAAGTTGTTGCATATAAATCGATGCTGTAGAAAAGACTATCTAGATAGTATCCCATTATTTCCTTTAGTGGAAATAAAGTCTCAGTGTCTGTGCATGTATAATTAAAACCAAAATGTACTTTGTGACCTTTTTTTCCTAGTGTAGGTTAATAATTGCATCCTTATGAAATATATTTAAAACAGATAATATTTCTCTCCATGTCAGAAGAACACATGGAGAGAAATATTTTTTTATTTTTCCCCCGACTGACAATCTAGTCTCTCATTGGCAACCACAACAGCATCAACACCTAACATCTGTGAAACTAGTGGCAATACTGACTGAAATGCTCAGCATAAAGGCCCACAACTGTCTTCATCCAAGCTCATCACCTTCTTTCTTATAACAAAATTCAGTGCCCAAAGTAACGAATTATAAGAGTTAGAATTTATTTTAATTTTAATCTTTAATCATCAGAGCTATTGCTCAAGTGGGGATGCACTTGAGAACATGCTGTAGTGCATGTTGAGAGGGCATGCAAAATAAATTATTTTCACAGAAATTCCTTTTGTGCATTTTGGTCACTTAAATTGCAAGGGTCAGCAAAAATAACCTTGAATATTGTCACTTTCACTATATAAAAATTGCTGTAGTACTTTATATGCCTCTTGGTATAATAGATATGAAATACCGACCCTTAATTTTATATTTTTGTGCATAAAATAAATAATGCATTCATAATTGTGCTCTCTGGTGAAAAGTTATACCTATAAAGTTCTTCCAGTGAAGGGAAATTTTATCATCACTTTACTGATATCTTTTCCTCTGCAAATTCAAATCTCCTGTAATCATTCCAAGAATCTTTTATTCTTCTGGCTGAACATGATTCCCCTCCCCCCCCAATTAAATTATTTACAACACTTGAATATTGGTTCTCTAAATAAAAGGGAGATTATATGATCTGCAATAATTAAGGCATAAGGAGATACATAAGGACATACCAGGTTTACATTTTCAAACCTCTAAGACTGTTTAATAGTTGCCAAAATACTCACCTTCTCTAAGTCGCACTTTTTTATATGTAGAGAGAGATATTCTTATCCTTGTTATCCATTCTGTAAAATGCTTTAGACAAAAAATGGTCAGTAAGAGGAGGACAAAAATTTTACATATAGGCAGGTTACCATAGTATGACTTTTCAGCTTCTTCAACCATGGCTCTCATTGAGCTCAACAATTCCTCATTCTCTGAAAATCAACTTAAATAAATAATTTTAATTAACTAACCCTGGGCTCTGTATTCTTACATGTAAAATTGTAGCTATAAAATACTGTTAATAAACACAGATTACACATAGAGGAGTTATACTTTGTGCTTGGGGAAAAAATCAAGTGGTTATTTAGATACACTACCTTTTCGGTCAGCAGAATAAAATGAGCACTTACAAACACAAAACATTTCAAGGTGAAAGTAGCCACAACACAGGTACAGAGGGTCCACAGAGGCAAAACTGCTACCAGAGCACAAAGCATAACCAGGACTTGGGAATAGAAGGGAGAGGCCTTGCAACCTTCACATTCAACCTGTATTTGCAATGTAGGATGGCTTAGGTTCTCTAATGACAATCTGATTAAAAGTGAGCATAGAAACGTTATTATGCATTAAAGATACATCAAAAAAGAATATATTATTCCAAGGTGGGCTGTTGCTTACACTGAGGTATCAATTTTCAAGTCACATACAGAAAGTTTTCAAACACTTTCAGACCCATTTCAGAAATCACCAGCCTGAACTCATGGTACCATCCAATTATTGATTAAACTGTGCAACAGCCAAATCTAATTAAATATCAAGATGAAAATTATATTCTCTTGTACTTTCTTTTAAACTAAGGTAATTCTTCTTCATTAAGTCTGTGAAGGAAAGTATCTTATTTTCTAAGATATCTTGTTGATTTTTAATTGTATGACATACAGCAGTATTTCATAAATAAAGTAACTGCTTTACGTAACAAACAGAACAACCTTCCTTAGCCAAAATTTCTCCTCTGAGGATATCTAACACATATCAGAAGACAAGAAGCCAATATAAAATAACTAATGCCTCAAGATTAGATAACATCATACCAGTCAGCTGCTAAGCTTTGGGATAAAATCCTTAGTGAGACATTCAGCAGGGAAATGATTCAGAGATTTATTCTCTTGAAAATCTAAAACTTTGTTTCTGCAATTTCCAGTTCTGCTGATGCCTAAATTCATCTTTTATGTTAAATTCTGTCTTCCTAACATAGTGTTTCTGCACAAAATGAAAGTTTCCTTCTGTTTAAAGAAGTCAGCTGTATCTTTATAATTTGCTCCCACTTTCTATTTTATTTAATGTTGTACATGAAAATTGTATCAGCAACCAAAGCATCTTTCGTATCATGAGTAAGTAACCTAGAGAAGCAGCTTGAATTGTCTCTTTTCCTCTTTTTGTTTTGAGATAGTCAGTTGCAGTCTCTGCTTTGGGCATGAAATGTCAAAAGCAAAAAAAATTGAAAAGACAAAGCTACTCTGCCACCTACTCAAAACCAAGAAGAAATGGCCCCCCTTCTGCTGCAGAAACAATCTGCATCTTGGATTATCTTCTAATTTCAAGATACTTAAGGATCATAGAACACCAGACTGGAAGGGATTATCTTGTCCAACATTTCTTTGCAAAAGCATGATCAAGACAAGATGACCCAGCACGGTGTCCAGCTGGATCTTAAAAGTGTCCGAAGTTGCAGAATCCATGCTTCCCTGAGGAGATACGCTAACTGCGAATTGTTCTCATTGAGAAAAACTTTCCTCTTGTGTCCAACTGGAATGTCTCCAGGAGTAACTTGTACCCATTACCCCTCCTCTTCCCCATGTGATTCCTTGTAAATCTCCATCTTCTCTGTAGCCACCCTTTAAATACTGGAACACAGGGATAAGGCCTCCCCCAGGCCTTCAAGACCCTCAAGGCTGAACAAGCCAAGCTCCCTCAGCTGTTCCTCACATTCCAGGCTTCCCAGCCCTGTGATTGCCTTTGTGGCCCTTCTCTGGACCCTTTCCAGCTTGTCCACATCTGCTCTGTACACCAGGGGCCAAAACTGGACACACTATTCCAGGTGTGGCCTGACAAGGACCGTGTAGAGTGGGATAAGGACTTCTCCATCTCTGCTGGTGGGGCCCTTGTTGGAGCCCGCAGGATCCTGTTCCCTTTCTGTGCTGCAGGAGCACAGCGGGCACTCCGATGGAGCTGCTCGACCACCAGGAGCCCCAGCTCCTTCCCACGGACCTGCTCCCAAGCTGGGTAGATCCCAGCCAGCTGATTATGCTTTCCTGGGTGCAAAACCTTACACTTGTCCTCACTGAACTTCACAATGTTCTCGTTAACCCACTCTTGCAGCTCATCCAGGTCTTCCGCAGGAAGTCACTCTCCCTTCAGAAGCATCCACTTCCTCACACGGTTTATTATTATTGGAAAACTGCACCAGGATACACTTGATCCCATCTTCTCGATCACTGTGGAAAATAAACTATGCTGGGCCCAATATCAATCGCTGGGGACTCCACTTGTGACAGGCTGTCAGTTTGAGGAGCAGTGACTGACCACTCCCCTGGGTCCCCACCCACCAGGACCCCTTGCCCAGGCCATAACACAACAGCTCGTCCAGCAGGAGGCTGTGGGAAGCAATACTGAGAGCCTTGGAGAAATCCTGGCAAACAACGTCCACCACTCACCCCACATCAACTAAAGCAGGTTACTGTGTCATAGATGGCAACCAGCTTTGTCAAGCACAATTTGCTCTTGGCGAATCTCTGCTGCCTTTTCCCAGTCATGTGCTTCATCTGACACATGACAGACCCCAGGAGGATTCATTCCATAACTTTCCCAAGGGCTGAAGTAAGATGGATGGGTCTATATTTTCCTGGATGCTCCTTTAAGCTCTTCTTGTAGGTGGGGGTGACATTAGCCTTCTTCCAGCTTTCTGGGACATTCCTTGATCTCCAGGACTTCTCAAAGATCATGGAGAGTGGTCTCACAATGACATGATCCAGCTCTCTTCACCCCTGGGGAGATATCATCAGAGCCAATAGAGTCATAGGGATCAAGCTCCAGTAACAGCTCACACACCAATTCTGCCTACACCAGCAGCAGCTCTGCGTTTGCATCAGCCTGGATTTTTGTTCCCAGCACCTGGGGCCCAGCAGTGCTGGTAACCACAGAGGAGAAGAAACTGTTGAGAACATTTTCAGAGGTGTTGGTGACTGGTTCACCTCTCCTGTATAATAGCAGGCCAGTATTTTCCTTCTGTTTCTGATTCCTGCTTATCTACCTGAAGAATGCTTGTTTGTGGTTTTTGACATCTCTGGAAGATTTCAATTAAAGCTGAGCTTTTCCCATTCAAACCAAACGTCTGCACACCCTGACAGTAGTTCTCAGTGAGTATTCACCCATTAAGAATATAATACATGATTAGCAAATGTAACTCTTGCCATTCCAGCCTGGGCAATTGTTAGAATTTGAGAATTTACAATTCTCAGGCTTTAGACATGCTTTTGAAGAACCCAGGTAGGATTTTCCACTTGAGACTGCCTTTTCTGCTTTGAAGTCTATGAATGGTTTCCTATTATACCCCCATCTGTCCAGGAGAAAGTCTGTGAGACACAGGTATATGACTGAACTAACTAGATTTTCCTCTGGTATGCAGGTAAGTTTTTCCCTGTAATGGAAACCTCTTTTCCTGTGATCCTAGATAAATCTTGGAATTCACTAGCTAGTTCTCTCTGGTTCTTCAGTGATCACCTCAGTGATCTTCTGTAAAGACTGAAGGTGGGGCTTGTTGTTTGGGGTTTTTTTCTTCACAGATCATACCTCTCATAAGGGGTCCTGAATTTCATTTTCACACATCTTCGGGGGAACAACCACTTTTCTAACATATAATTTCTTAACCACATCAAGCTAAATTTATGTTTAACCTAAGTGAGTATCACCCCTTCCCTTAAGCTTTCTACTAAAAAACCTGATTCACTGCATTCCAACCCAGATATCATGTTATCTTTCTATTCAGACTAAACTGAATCTATCTATTTCTATCTAACTTCTCTTTTTGTCTTCAAGGCATACAGGTTTCTAGGTACAGCTACACTGAGAACTTATCACACTGGATACCTGATGGCATGAGAGAAGGCCTAAAATGAAACTAATTTGTGATTAAAGCAATTTCCATAAGAAGTCAAGCAAACCCAATGTCATTCTCAGGGAATGAGAGAGAGAGAGGAAAGCCAGCCACTTCAGATTTAATCCACGCTTTTACCAAGGTCTAATGTTGTTGAATTCTAAAGAGCCATCCTAGACCAGAAACTCCTTCTTCAGGTTAAGGAGTACTGCTGAATGTCTTCATTAGAGCAAAGTGCATAGAGAAAACAAAATGAAGGAAAAAAGAAGCTGATTTGCCAGTAAGTCAGAAGATCTGCAGAGGTGTTTTTTGACTTTATTAGATTCATGCTTGTTCAATCTTTCCCTTGTGCTTTCCCTTAGAAATGGTGGAGGGGCCTATGGCTGGGCTTATCCAGGCTCTATCATGCTTGACAGAAAAGAGAACCCTGTTGCCACAGAAATAGATAAGGCATAAACATACTTGGGGAAAAACACATTCATAATGTGAACAAGTACACAGATATCTTATCTATAACACCTTTCAACTTCTGATGATTTTTCTTATCTATAGAGAATGTGAGATTTTTGTATAAAAACAAAATTCCAATGTAAGAGAAAAATGCTATCAATGCTATTAGCTAATGCTATATTAACTAATATTTTACAGACAGCTGATTTAAGTCCTGTCATCTCTATGGGTCTTAATTCTGAATTTTGAATAGGATGAAAATCTTGGTTCTTGACAAAGATTAAAATACAAACCCACACATTAAAAAATTTATCAAGGTGAATAAAATGTATTTTTCTTGGTGCATCCTCTCAAAACACAATGTGTGCTTTGAGACATTTGTCATTCATGTTTTAGGCCAAAACTCTTTCATGTTTATAGAACCAATTAGTCCTTGTAAAAACCTTCTGTGACAAACAATATTTGTAACATGTTATACATTATGTGGCTGTAAAATGCTGACTAGATTTCTGATCTTTTGCCAGGTTTTGGTAGTAACTTATCTTGGATGTTGAACCGTGGCTAGTTGTTATCAAATAAATAATTTAATAAAAGGAGAAATTCAAATTTCTCAGTTCTTTGCCAAGTGCTTCTCCTAAGTTTAAAGCTACGTCTCAGCTAATGTGTTGACTAAATTCCTGATGACAGCAACACTTTAATGGAGAGGCAAGGGAGAGGGAGAGGATAAGTTTTGGGCCTGACAGTGAGACCAATCAGAAGATAACAGCTCTGCAAAAAAGAAGTAATCTTAAGAAGTCAACTTAACTGAAAACAAGAAATTCAAAGGGGACAACACAACGAAGAAAAACTAAGTTTGGCTACTCAAAAATCCCATTTGTAACAATAACTTGCAAGTACCACTCAGCTTCTACTTTCTACAAAGAAAAACACTGCCTTCTTCAACATGAAATCAAAGGATGAGTTTAGAAAAGCATCTGTCTGCTTATTATTCTTGTAAAAGTTTGTAAAGTCCACAATTCTGCAGTTAAATAAAACTATTTCAGGTTAAAATGTTTGCTTAATTTAAAAGTACTTTTCCCATTTGCTTCTATTTTTCATTAATGATTTAGAAGGCAAAAAGCCTTTGGCATTGAATTACATTCAATAGTTTTACAGCCTTTCCCTGCATAAACATGCAACAAATGTTTTTGCTAAGATACATTTTATGGAATTATAGAGTTTTAAAAGGAAAAATTCAATCAATCCGATTTGTATATTACCAGCCATTATGTTTCACCCAGTTACTGTGAATGAAATCTAAAACATTGTGTTTGGTGAATATACATCTCCTAGAAGAGCTTTCACTTGTCTTGATGTGAAGACAATAAAAAGGAACTAACTGTTGGGAGAAACTGCTTACAAAGCTGGTAGTCTTCTTCACTGTTAAAAATGCGGTTTATTTTCTCTTTGAAATAACTGGCCTCAGCTTCTGGCTGACATTCTCCTACAAAAATCTTTAATATTTAATGGCAATACCTAGAGACTGTAAGTCATCTTCAGCTCTTTCTCCAGTTTCCATACTAGATCAAGCAGCATGTTGATTTGATACAGTATCCTATCTCTACAAGGGCCTAAATGTAGATGCCTAAAATAAACATGATATGGCTGCAATACATGTTCATATCCTAGATATTCTTCTTACTTCCACCCCCTATTGTGCAGGGTCTTTCCAAAGGATGAAAAGGGTTTTATGTTTTTATATACCTTCCACTGGCTTCTAAGTCTTCTAAGACCGGATTAGGTTGAGTTTTATTTTGAACTCATATAGACCTGTCACCTCTACAATAACCTTGGCAAGGACTTCCACAGCTAACTTTATTCTACATATAGAACCACTTGGGTTTATTTGGAATTACAAGCCTTACTAGTACCAGTTAAAATTCAGGACACCAAAATTCTGTGCAATTGTCATGCCCATTTTACTGCTATGGTATACAGAAGCAGCATCAGTAACTTGCTCTTATACAATATTCTTGTGCTCATTCATCCCGAGATTGCCTAACCATTTCTTGCTAGAGTCTCCTAACAATTCCTAACTCTTAACTGACTACTGTAACTAGTCTGTAGATACTTTCAAAAATCAGGAATTTACAGAATACAGTCCTCCAAACTTTAGTTTTAACCTACATTTTAGCTGCTACAAGCATGCTACATGTTCCTTTGGCCATGGTACATCAGAATGCCAAAAGCTTTCAAGCGATCTAAAGAAATCCCTGTGACTTTTTTTTTTTTGGTCAATTCCTTACAAATTCTATCACCTGTGATTTGATATTATTGTTTTATATTTTTACAGTTCTGTGTGATGCCTGAAGCACTCAGACCACTCTACCCTGTTCAATGGTGATGCTATGCCAACGAGTACTCTCAACTAACAACAGCTAGCTGTTCTCAATCCATTTTACATATTCCCTATTGATATCATATAGTGTTGTTTTAAATGAAAATATGCAGCACTAAATCAAATACTCCTTACATAAATCTCTCTACAATCGCCCCCAACAGGCTTGTAAGGGCCATAAATGACTGTATCAGGCTTGTCTGACAAAACTTGTTCTTCATAAAATCACTTGCACTCTATAAATTATACTCCTTGTTAATTCTTTAGCAACACAACCATACTTATGCCTTCCCGTTGTTTTGCTGAAGTTGGATTTCAAGCTATTTGACCAATAGTCACCTATTTGGTTTCTGAAGACGAGAACTCATTAGCACTGTTTTAGTAAAATGGCACATACGCAGTTATACTAAAATTAACAGCACTGGGAACAAATCCCTCACCACCAATTCTTGGTTGTTTGTAGAGTACAAGTTATCCAGTCCTACTCATGCCACAATGATTATTCTTAGTAGATGTTGCTTAATATGCTCCTCACTTAAAAGACTGGAAAGTACCCCATTTGTTCTCGCATGACATGATTACATCACACAGCTTCTTTGTAAATGCAGAAGAGAAACTGAATTAAAAATTGTCTTGTTTATCATTTGCCACATTAGCATTTCCATCCACTGAAGGGTCTGTAAGACAAGTGGGATTTATTGTTCTTGAGACATTAAGTTACACATATTACCTGCTTTAATACTTTCAATCCATTTTTATTTCCCTTGACAGTCTTAGCCTTCTTTATAATTTCTAACACTTTACAATTCCTCATTTTATAACTATTTCCTACTTCTGACTGCCCACTTCTGTTTTGTTTATTTTTCATTGCTGTTTTTACTGGTGAGCAGATTGGTTCTTAAGTCAGAATTTTTCACGAATATTTTAAAGTTGTGAAATTGTGGGATTTTGGCCAAAGGGATTTTAAAGACATACCACTTCTCATTCACATTTTTTTTCCCAGTAATTTTACTTCTTGATTCTCTTAACACTGGTATTTTTAACCTTTTCAATACATCAGGAGTACAGAGCAAGCACGTATTGGTTGAGTTTATTCTCTGTTAATCAATACTGAACAAAACTAGGTCACGATTCTTAGTTTCTAGGCAATCACTTACTTCCAATTCATTTACTTAATTTGTCTTTATCAATTCGAATGAGGTCTAAAATAGATTGACTGCTGCTTGGGACCATGTCTTTAGGATCATCTACACTTTTTACACAGGCCAGTGATGATTAGCTATACAGAATTCCCAGCACAGACCCCACAAACTGAACTTCCCCAAAAACTTCTTTCCTTCCACTATAAGAATCTATTATTTAAAATATATTAATGAAGAAAATAGTGGTGAAACAACAAATTAATCTCCAGGTGTCAGGAAGAAGTCAAGTTCTCAAGTAACAAGCCAGTGCATAGCTTGATGTTCTTTGGTGTGCAAGTAAGTACAGAAATCTATAAATAGAAAACCGTGCCTTGTTTCTAATTCATAAAACAATGAAAAGCATTTAAATAGCCTATCATAAATCACTATACATCAAGTTAAGTCTTCGTCCTGCTATCTGCCTCTGACATCCAGACTTCAACCCTTCTACAACTACTGTCAAAACATCCTTCTCCAAGTTCATCCTTCCAAGTAACTGCTTTCCTTCCTTTTCCTCTGACTTGAGTACCACAAAACCTGCTGATGTCTAGCCTCTCTAATTCCTACCAGTAATCACTTATCATTCACACAGCTCTATGCTTCCATAAAACCCCTCCAGGAATCTCCATTTAACTTAACTACCTTGTACTACCTCCAAAAGTATTTGGATATAATTTAATTTTTTCAGAGAGAAGTGTAACAATCAATAACCACCACATCTCACAGAGCAAAGTTTAAACCTCTTACTCAAGACTGTTTTTACCATTTAGATTTGACCACATGACTTGCAGACAATCCAGAAAGCGCCTACATGCTGAACCTCTGTCAGAGTACTAGACAGCAGGGGGTGCTGAGGCCATCATCTTGTGACCCAGTCACATGCTCAAACCATTCTATCCTTTACAGTGAAGCAACAGAAAGAGAAAGCCATCGCCTGTTATCCACTTACTCAGTGGATAATAGGCACTCTCTCCCAAGTCTCTGATTTTACTCTTTCCCTTTCCTTTGAAGGTTTGGTTGTGAAGCCAAAGTCCAATCTGAATTTTTCTAAGACAAGAAAATAATAATCCTAAATACAGTGAAATTCTAAGAAGATATAGGACTAGTAACTTTAAAAGGCAGCTGTTAGTTACAGACAAAAACTACAAATTACTTTCTTGTTTATTACAGTGAATACTTAAAGTTGGGCTGGAATAAACGCAGGCTTTCGTAGTTTTGAAGCTTAATTCAATGGAAGTGTGGGTCTAGCAGCTCTAGAATAGGCTGGGCTTTGTCAGATGTGGTTGGTTGGTTTGGCATGATTTCATATACGTGATTGTTTCTGGCAGTGTCAAGGTAATCAACTCATGTTTCCAAAGCAGAAGTGCTCCCTGTTTTACTGGGGGGGCTCCTTGTCACAGCCTTAGAATAGTGTCAGAAAATGCTTTTTCCTATACAAAGACAGGTGTAGAAACAGAAAATATATCTTTCTCCAGATGACTTTTCCATTTCAAGACCAGATATTTACAATAAAAAATGTGAACATGGATTTCATAGAATCATAGAATAATTTTTAGTTGGAAAAAAAAGAGTCATTTAATCCAACCCCAATTTAACACAGAAGGCTCCACAAAGCTGATATAAAAACCAGAAGATTGGTATGTTACTACACAAAGATTTCATAAGCACTTCAGAACTTACCCATTAGTCTTCTGTGTTCAGTGTAGTTTTAACCATAGGCTGATCTGACTTAATGGCTGATGAAGGAACTGGCTTCCAAAAAACAAGTTACAGTAAATCTATTTTTTTGGAACAGACACAGAACATAACACTTTCATTTGTGGTTACAATATGGTTTAGTTTTTTCCTCCCTACACACATGGACATCCATTTGCTGCCAATGTAACTGTACAATCACTCAGGTATTTTCACACAGAAGTAACAGCAGAAGGTCTCCTGTACTTCAGGAGAAGTATCTTGGCTGCTCTAGATTGTACAGCATACAAGCACACACACTAAAGAGCAAGAAAATTCAAAGCCCATTAAATTGTCCTAATTACCATCAGTAAGGTTCTAAATCTAACTTTTAAATCACCACATGACTTCTTATCATTGCATATTTTTTCCACAATTACTGTACTAACAATTATCTACCTTGATCCAAGACTGCTGATTTATGCAGAGAAAGGTCTCCCTCATGTGGAAATCTGCCTACCAACTGTAAAATAAAAACTGCATTTTGCTTTGTAATAAAGGTACCAGGGCTCAGATTTGCAGATTCATTTGGGGAAAGTATCACTTGGTATATTTTTTACAATGTTTTCATTCTTCCGACCTATCATTACAGTGTGAAAGAAAAAGACATGTTGGTAACACAGAATCACAAGAATTTTAAATATGTATAAGAAGACAGCAAAATACTGTAAGTAAAAGAATGTAAGGGAAATAAATCTAGGTAAAATTAATAGATTTTGGGATAATCCTGTATCCATCAGTTTCTTCAGCTTTCCATTCTGGCCATGCTGAATACTGTTCAAGATGTTCTCATACATGTGATTTTCATGATGGAGCAGAACTGTGGCCTAACACTCTAACTGACTACAAGACTTAGATTTGACTTAATTGTGTGGTCTGGTAAGACTAAAGAGTTAATCTATTTTGGCTACAAATAGTTATGATTCTTCGTATCTCACTGCTGCAGTTTGAAGATAAGTCCTTTCAAATTTTCTATTTCAGAAACTAATTAAGCTCATTTTTAACTCCCCAGGCTGAATGTTTTAAAAGAGCAAAAAGGAGGAAAAAAAAAAAATTCACTTTGAGAAACACCCCCAAATTGTGAGAACACTCGCAATTGCCAGGATTTTTCCCCTAAAACAAATTGACAGATTTGACTCAAAGTGAATGATATCAGTTTTCTTTTGCTAGAAAAAAAAGTCTTTTGAGTTTACCAGGCACATTTTCTTATTTCACTGTTGAACAAAAAAATAAAAACATCAACCAACACCAACCAGATGTAGTTCAAACATGTAAAATGTATTGGCTAGTAAACAAAATTCAAAAGTTGTTCATATACATGCTGTAATAATAAAACCACAGAAATATATGATACCTAAGACAAGAAAAGTGCACTTGGATTAACAGCTTTATTTGGATGGTGTAGACTTGGCTTGTAAGACTCATTTTTCTTGATCTTGCAGAAAAACTGCAGAATAATTCTTTGATTACTTTCACACTCCCACAGCTGATATCATTAAATCTATTGCACTTTTTTGTAGCATCTCGGCATACCACACTGGAAAGAACAGGAAAACTTTTAATTGGCTTTTATCATTCCCACCAGGGAGATCTTATTTCCTTCCTTCCTTATTTGTATCTCAAAATACTTAACAAACCAACTGAAGCCATTATAATTGCTCAAGTACAACATTTGAATTCCAGTGTTGATATAATTTGGAAAACAAAGACCTGATTTGTGATCATCAACAGAAAAAGAAAGTGGTGGAAGAACTGATAAAGTCATAGTTTTTTGCTGATTTTTTTTCCTTTTTAGTTATACTATATGAATATATAAATGGTACAAAAAATTTAACATGCATCAGAATTAAGTCTAAAAGTATCACAGAAACATCTCTGTTGTAAAGATATCTGAGGCAGGTTCTCAGTCATGAAATTTGCCAGGTAGTTAGACTGAACACAAATGGACAAAATCAAACACACTTCATCTCCATCAGAGACACCAGTGAGCCATCAATACAATAGAGAATAAGAATGAATTTGTTTCCTTTATTGCTGGTAGTGTCCTTTTTATCCCCTCCAGTTCTAAAATTCATTCACAAGACACAATTTAAGTACATCTATTAAAAGAGAAACATGGCATTAACTCCCCATACTGATTAGTATTAATTAGTATTATTTCATAACAATTTAAAAAAAGTTACCATCCAAATTCCTCAGCTTCTTCACACCTCAAACTTTTTTCCCTGATGTGTTGAATTTTGTAGTCCTATGAATTCTTTTTTAAAAAGTCACATTTTTATTTATACAATTTAAAAAATTATAAAAAAATGACCCAGTTTCCCTAGAGTGACACATAGTTAAAATGCGAAGTACACTGACATTTCCAGCTCATTCCATACTTATATGCCATTACAAAGGAATCATAACTTTACTGAACATGTAATCCCTTACTCAATAGGAAAGCTCTCTGGCTTGGTTTACGCTCCAAGAAATTTTGTAGCATATCCATCCCATCCAAAGATCCTCCAGGTTTCAAAATGAGGTTTCTGTATTTCATCCCAGCCTGATAGAAGGTAAAGCAGAATGTTAGTACTTCCTATCTTGCCAACTGCATCTTTTTCTGCATTTGTTGTATATTTAAAAACCTACTCATGATAAAACAACTTTCCTCCTTCCAGATTTTCCTAATACCAAATTAGGATATACCAGGATACATGACAAGTATAATTTAGATTTGCTGGAAGAACTCAAGAGAGCAGAAATTTGACCAATTCTAAAGAAATTATTTTTCTTGTGGTTTTACACTGGTTTTGAAGCTATGATCACAACTTGTCTGGCAGACATTCTATAAAGCATAACAAACACACAACCTCGTCAAAATCTTAAGTGAAGGATTACCCCTGTCACTGACCAGCAGAACATCCTTTCTCTAACAGAAAATTTCTCTTTCTTTAATCTCTGGAGATCAGAGATTATACTTCAGAGATAAGATAGGTATAGCATTGTGGAATGGCATGGCACATATACCCATATAATATACATAGTTGTACATATCATACATACAAACACATCTAACTCAGCTATTAAAGAATCTTAAAGAAAATGAGACTTAACTCAGGTTTTAATTTCAGGAAGAAACATTATTGCTTCAGAAAGAATGTATTCCTTTAAAAAAATGAATGAAGTTTCTGAGAAAACAGTAAGTAATGAGGAGTTTCTTAACGAGAAGTTGTATTTTAAGGAACACATATATCTGGAGAGTTCTGGGCTTCTGAGACATGACCATAAATGAGAAAATGTTATTTAGCATGCAGATGTCCCAGATGCTTCTGATATTGAAGAAGACAATGTTCTTCCTTTTAGTCAGTTTATATAAACTTCCCCACGATTCAACAGCATCACATTGCTTCCTCACTGTACTGTAAAAACAAGCATAGGTGTTTTTAAGTGATGGACTTCCATGACTTAATTGAACTACCATTCGCATTGTCTGAATTACAGCTGGAAAAATCTAAAATAAAATAAAAATAAATAATTTTTTAAAAAGCTCTCCCTGATGCATTGCTTACACTTCACTATTTGTGTTAGTTTCCTGAACATCAGCATCAAATGAATATATTGTTCCTTGTAGTCTAAAAGTATTATTTGAGTAGGCTTGAGTCTTTGCCTCTGTCCCTTCAGAGCCAGAACACTGCTTAGTTCTAGGGAGACCAGAAGTTTTTTCGGATAATGTGCAAGAATTGAGGAGTGTGGCTATCAATTAAGTTTGAGTTAATTGTTTGCTGAAGATTTTTTATAGATTCAGTCTCTGGAATTAGGTTGCATAATGGTTGCTCATAAGAGGAGACGTTTTATTCAAACACGAAGAAATAAGCCAAACTTCTAAAAGCCCTAGTCATAATAATTTAACCATTTTCATTTTCTGCTGTTCTGAAGACTAGTCTAAATCTAGATATAAAGAAGTATGAGTAACTACAAAAAACATACTGTTATCTGCTATTTGTTTATAAAAAATTGTTTGTCCCATCCTGCGGGATGCTATCACACTTATTTGGGTTAAAAGAGAACTAATTTGAAAAGACAGCATGGAAGAGGGAGGGAAAAAAATCTCCACAGCTATCCCTGAAGTTGTATCAGCATTCACACAAAGTATTTGTGTGCACAAATGCTAGAGAGTGAGTGACACACATAAATAATCAATTTTCTTCCTCACTTCTTAGCCTGGATAACAGGCTTCACAATAAAAGAGGCACCAGTCGTCTTTCAGCTGTTCCACAAAAATATTCACTACTAACATAATAAATTTATTCTCAAAGCCTCCCATGTACAGGCAAAGAAAACAAAAATTCTCATCAAAAATCAGAACAAAAAGCATCCCTCAGGAGAAGTAAAGGTAAAAGAGCAATTTTGGCAAAATACAGCTTAGGGTTTTCACTATACAGTCACTCAAAACGGAGTTTTGAGACTAAAGAATAAAACTGATGGAACAAAAGTGTTCAGATGACACTGGAGCGGTGCGGGCATGTCAGAACAAAAAACTAACACAAAGTCCCACTAGTTTGGCACCCACATGCTTAACCATCTTTCCTAAATGCTAGCAGCTATAAAAACCACCAAGTCTGACCCATCCTGAAATACCATTTTTAAGATCCCTATGACCAACATTTCATTAAAAGTTATTTTATTTACTCATTTAACTTGACACTTCTTTTCTGCTGCTCTTACTTATGTGTGACAAAATAAGAATGTGAGCAGGTATGCCTATTCTCACATGTGCCTGTCATGAATCCCTATCCCTTCAAGATCAATCTTAACCTCCAAACTCTATGTCACTTCTTCTCTCAAACTGTGAAGTTGTCTGCTTTTCTTCATAAAACCCCTTTTGGGTTTTGTGGACCTAACTGCCTCAGTTTCACAGCCCTACCCCACCTGCTCTTTGGACTCCTCTCTGCCCAGATCAAAATCTAATCTTGTTTACTATCTCCACCCGCTAAAGGGATGGATAGTTCTAAAAATTCTGGTTGCTGTGATAATGACAGGGAGGAAA
This sequence comes from Origma solitaria, assembly GCA_013397895.1. Lineage (NCBI taxonomy): Eukaryota > Metazoa > Chordata > Aves > Passeriformes > Acanthizidae > Origma > Origma solitaria. The sequence continues at coordinate 642,658 of VZRL01006193.1, read as the reverse complement.
GAAGACAAATTCCAGGAAAGGAAAAGGACAGTCATGCATTTTCTACTCTTCCCTTTATTTCCCTCATATACTTCTATTGAAAGGAAGAACTAGTGATGGTGGCTGAATCAAGAACACAGTTAAGAGGATCAGGAAAACCAAAAGGTCTTTCCCATGATAGAACTCATCTATTTCATCTGCAGCACCTCAAGTCTAATATTATAATCTCTGAAAAACGTTGCCAGAGTTGGCAGGACTACAAACTACATCACTAATTATCCTTTTTTTCTGCTGGAGGCAGAAGAGGCTGGAGAATTATACTAGGGAAAAAGGACCCAGTAAATCTAGAGCCTCTTAATGATTTGGACTTCAAAAGGGACTTGGGAGTTAAACTGAAGATGAAACAATTTTCACATTATGCTGTGCTGTGACAGAGAAAGCTCAAAATAAATTCAGTTTTCTAAATAGTAACTACATAAAAGGACCACACAGTTGAGGTACACAAAATGTAATGGAATTGTGAAAGAAACAAAGCACCACTATCATACAGGTTTCACAGCAGATCAATATACATCTGCTTTTGCAATGGAGGAATGTTTTTTCAGTCTAAAATTACAGAGGAAGGCATTAGACAAGGCAACACAATATCTTAAAAGTGCTACAGTATTAAATGATGATGTAAGAATTGTGTTAAAATCCAAGTACTCTTGCAAATTTTAAGATGACTTTATAGAAGTTACTTATACACCTTTTTTTCTTGTTGATCTAAACTTGACAGGTACAGAAGTAGTACTTGAGACATTATACTTATGGATCATGATGGCAATAAATGTGGTTTCAGAGACAAAGTGCAACAGAAGTGTTTATCAAAAAGTATTGATCATCTACCTTTGGATTCATTATTCCTTCTTGCTTAAAACAGCTATAAAAGATATCCATGGAAAACACTTCACTCCACAGGTATCCATAGTACTGACCATCATAACCACCTGCCAAATGTCCAAAAGTAGCTGGCATGTTTGTTCCTTGAAAAGTAGATTAACATCGAGTTATTGAAATCAAATACAATTGTATATTTGATGTATACAGTACTTCAACAATAAATTAATAAGGAATTTTTATCAACTACTTTGAAACTTTTAACGTTAAGGGTCTGAGTACGCCTCAAAGTATTGGACATACTCTGTTGAAAACAAACTAAATTTCATCCAGCACAGATGGGACAGAACATCTAAAGTGGAATTCATGTCATGTACTCTAAAATATATCCTTCCAAAGGGTAAGTTTTATGGTTACCTTAATCTTCCTTCAGAAGAGATCATTAAGATCAAACTAAGTTTCAAAATAATTATTTCACCTTCATAAAGTAGATTATTCCATATACAATGCTGGTTTTTGTATGGCAAGCACTACTGGGAAAGAAAGGCATGCTAAGTCAAACCATTTGGACATGCTGTATAAAAGCTTCATACTGACATACCTGGGGTGGCAGGAATACCTAGAATCTCCATACAGCATTTAGCATATTCATCTGCCGGGTCAACAGACAGCTTTGTATGCAATGCCTGGTCAACTTTGCTCAAAACAATCTGACGGAGGGTTAGAAGGCCTAATTGGGTAAAAACATTTAATTAAGCAGCATCAAAATAGCTGGAGTTTCATTTGCATCTTCTCTTCAAAAATCTCAACATGCATACTAAATTATTAGAATTTTGGAGTTACATCATTTCCATCTGAATTACTCCAGTTACAAAGAGTTGAGACGCATAGTCTTAATAAAGGAATTATCACACTAAGCTCCATTTTTCAAATGTAATTTTCCTCATGGATCAAAATTAAAATAAAACAGGTATTTTAAAAGCAAAATTTAGTATTTAAAATATTTTCAGCTGTTGTCATTTACCATATACCATTTCATTCAGGGCCTGCACAGTGTATCTACCCTAAGACACTTCAAAGGACATCAAGAACTGCTGCTGCAGCTGCTATACGCATTTTTTAAGAAGCTACAAGACATACCCTTTATTCAGACAAAATGCTTATGCAGCTAGGGTCTGTCCAAGCCACAAGGACAAAGACTTATTGTGCGGGATAGGAAAGCAGTATGAAATAAACAGGAGTAGCTTAATGACAAATTTTACCATAAATGGGAAGCTTTTATTACAAGAATAAAGAGGTGGGAGTGATAGAATAATAATTACATGATAGGTAATGGTGTGAGATTACAATCTCAGTTTGGAGATACGTGTAAGGTCTACAACTGTTCTGTCTGGGATATATTATGTCTGTTCAATAAATTTGCAAATAATATCTGTCAAGTGTCATATGCAAATCATAAATGTAGACAATACATGTATTCATGTACAGTGCCTGTTCTGGAGTACAAATAAGATAAAAACAAAAAAACCCACAAAAACCACACCAGACCACAACAGACCGCCCTCCTTCACCCACCACACACACCATCGATTCTTAACGAATAAAGCTGATAGGTAAAAATGTTACATGGAGAGGAAAAGTATTTTAGTCCTGTAGGTAGCCTGGAAAATCAGAGCAGCTACTGTTCCTGCAAAGAGTTCTATCTGTCATAATAGATTTTATTAGTGGGGGTACCCATGCAAATAAACCCAGAAAGACAATGGTAAGTGTACACATATAAGAAATTAATTAGGCTTGCTATGTTTTTCAGGTTTTTTAATTATATACTTTCACATATATACTGTGGGGAGAAAAGGCAGAAAGATACCTGTATTCGCAAGTCTAGAGGCAGCAAGTTTCTCAAGGAGAGTGTCTCCAACATGGGTCGCATCTTTATAATGTCTTGACATCTGTTGTAATGGCTCTTTTTCCCACACCCAGTTTTCAAACATTTGTGAAGGTACCTCTACAAAGTCTGTCTCCACATTAGTTCCACTAAACCTCGCAAAATCAGTCTAGGAAAAAAAGCCATTGAATTAAATTAAAATAGAAGCCAAGATTTCTAGCTGAATATAACATTTCAGATGTCAAAACTTCAGTTTAAATCACAGCAAAAGGAATTACTTGAACGGACCAATAATAATAGTGATAATTTAAAAATGAAATTTAAAGAAAGGAGGAAAAACACATAACACTCTTATCAAGGAACAAAGTACACTACTCAGTAGTTACACACTGCATTATCTACTGGTGTAGAAGAGTACTTCATTTTTTTTAGTATTATTGATTTTTACCTTTTAGGTTACGACAGCAATACAAATGTTTTCATGCTCTCTTGTGATAACTACATAATTAGTAAATTATTATAGAATTTTGTGGTATTACCCCAAACTAAAATAATAAACTCCAACTACACACTTTAAAAAGTTTATTGCATTGCAGTCATCTACCACACTGATTCACAGACTTAACTAACTTCTTCTATTAAGTGTTGCCATATTTGTCTTAATTTGTAACATATGTGGTTAACATATGGCACAATTTTTTTAGCCAGTAATAGACAGACTGAAATAAACAAATCCTAGCAACCTTATCCATGAAAAGTTTTCAATCTGGCACTTTGATAAAAGAATCTTTCCTCTGAAAGCCAAGCACATTAAAACATTCTATTTTTCATTTTAGTATCAACAATAACTTCATGCTTAAGAAGTTCCCCCAATACCAATTTTGACAAAACATTTGTACAGTTCAGAAACTGCATTACAATGTATTCTAAATCCCAATATTTCTAAAAAGTTGCCTCTGAAAGACAGTTGTTCAAAACCACAGAAATTATTTGGTTTCACAGAATAACAGCATCATAAAGGTTAGAAAATACTTTTAAGATTATCAAGTACAACCACTAACCCAGCATCACCACCATGTTCATCATTAAGCTGCTGACCTATGTCCTCAGGTAACATACCCATGTTTTTTGAATGCATCCAGGGATGCTGACTCCACCATTTCCTTGGGCAGACCACTTCAAAGCTTTACAACTCCTTCAGTGAAAAAAAAATTTACTAATATCCAATCTAAACCTCTCCAGGTGCAACTTAAGGCCATTTCCTCTTGTCTTGTTGCTGGGTGCCTGGGAGAAGAAGCTGACTGCCATGTGGCTACAACCTCCTTTCAGTCATAGATAGCAATAAAGTTCCCCATATGCCTCTTCTCCTAGCTGAACACCCCCAGCTCCCTCAGCTGCTCCTCACAGCACTTGTGCTCCAGACCCTTCCCCAGCTCCATTGCCCTTCTCTGGACTCGCTCCAGCCCCTCCATGTCTTTCTTGCACTCAGGGGCCCAGAACTGGACACAGCACTCGAGGTGTGGCCTCAGCAGTGCCCAGTACAGGGGACAATCCCTGCCCTGCTCCTGCTGGCCACACCATGGCTGATCCAGGCCAGGATGCCATTGGCCTTCTTGGCCACCTGGGCACAGCCTGGCTCATGTCCAGCTGCTGTCACAGCACCCCCAGGGCCTTTTCCCCTGGGCACTTTCCAGCCTCTCTGCCCCAGCCTGTGGCACTGCCTGGGTTTGTTGTGACCCAAGGGTAGGACCGGCCCTGGGCCTTGTTGAATCTTATGCAACTGGTCTGCCCAGACCCCCTTGCATAGCCTTCCTACTACCACTCCACCTTTATCTTGTAATAAGTCTACCTCCTCTTGCCAGCTCTATTTTATTTTTTCCCCTTCTCATCAACATACTAGCAAAACATTATAAGTCCTAAAAGAATTCTCCTTGTTCATCCTAAGAGCTGTTGATGCTCTTACAGTCCATCCTCCACTGGGAAACAGATGCTCACAGGATTTCAGGCTTTTGAACTTTCTTGCAGGGTTATTAAAAAAAGCATGTATAATACAGGACGTAACTTTGAACTGACATCTGCGTCACATGCATGTGTCTTCTTCTCATGTTTTCAGAAGAACAACACAAAAGGAGTAAAACTTTTGATTTCATTTACTCCTGCAGGCTGCTCAAATCCATTGTTGTAACAGGCTGGCCCTTCTTACTGTCCTTGCTGAATAGCAGCTATGAAGAAAAGCTAGGAAGCATTAGCTTCAGGGAAGAAATGGTGAGAGAAGTGGCTAGAGCAGAAGGCAAGTGGCCTTCAGATATCTTAATTTACCCATACATAAGTGCATCACACTAACAAAACATATCAAGACGCTTGGTTCAAGTTACTTCAAGAGCTCTCCTTCCTGAACAGCATAAACAAATCCCCTCCCCACCCTGATCTTACTCTCCAACAGTGCATCTCACTTTTCCAGTGTATTACACAGAGTATCAGACCTTTACAGCAGCTCACAAATTCCCTCCCAGTCTCACCCTTGCATAGCATTTAAATGTCAAGTTTTAACATGCTTAAACAAATCATCATATGAAACAAGACAGTGCTTTGTACACACAAATGCCAGAGGACAGGATGTTCTTACGTGGGGCTAGCAAGTTTGCACACATACAAATAACTATTTACATATAATACAGGAGAGGTACACACAGCAGCTGGGCACACAGAAAACACCAGAGCAGTGAGAGAGACTTGGAAAGCAAGCCTCCCTGATCTGTGTGCAGTTCCACAGCAAGTGAGGTACATATGCATTGGAGCAGTTGGCTTTGGCTGCCTTGAAGGGACTCCAAAACACCCAGGCACATCCTCACGGGCTGTCAAAATGTTGCAGTCAGTTTTGTAGTGTTTTATACCAATGCCAAATGTGTTTCATTTATAAGCACCTTCTATATTGTCTAGGTTTCATTCCCCAATTTTTGATATCAGAAACACCCATCACAGGGTGAAGATGATAAAATAATATTTTTACCTTTAAGATGATATCTAAGCATGTCTACCTACTTATTAACTCTGGATTTTATATAAGGATTTCTGTGATGACATTGTTCTTTATTCTGCAGTCCCAGTCTCTAGGACCATGGTCAAGAATTAAAATCTAATGTGGGTAATTTTTCCTAGATTTTATTACTTGGTACTTGTTTATACAGAAGATGAAGGAAGTACTATACAAAATCTGAATTTGTAGATAACTATGTGAAGTTTTAGGTGTGTGAATGACACTCATCTCATTCTGAAATATACAATTTTCATTAGGCTAATAATTTATCATCTGACAGCATCAATTTTACATGTAAGTAAAAATGAAAACAGCAATTTTGCAACTTTATTGGTATCTTGACGGAAAACCTGAAACTACCTTCTGTTCTTTCTGGTCATTGCAATAAACCTAACCTGTCAGATCGGAGAGAATAAAATAGCTCAGGCAAGACCTGTTTTATCCTTGTGATGTCAAGAGTGATAGCTCTCAAAAGTACTAAATGCCAGAATGCTGGAGGTCATCTAGCTTCAGAAATTATTTTCATTCCTAGGTACAGCAACCTTTTCTTTTGTTTCTAATACCTAGTGTGAAACTAGAAGTAATAAAAAGCCCTTTAAATGAAGTCATGACTGAGCATCTTCTCGTATGTGTCACGATTGAATAGACTCCTGCATGATGCAAATGCAAAAGTACCTGTTCCCATGGAAATGTTTTTCATAAGAAGGCATAATTATTGCTTTTAAACAAATATTAAAACAAAAAGCAACCTGACACTCCAAAAAATAATAAAAACTCTGCATAACTGCTTTACTAAAATTAGAAACCACCAAAACAGACTTATACCTCTCTTTGAGACAGCGGAGAAAGAAATAAATCTCACAGTGGAATAGAAACATCACTCACCTGTGCACATATCTGATGCATTACGTGACCAAATTCATGGAAGTAAGTCTTTACTTCATCATGTCGCAGCAACGATGGATGGCCCGATGCTGGTTTTGTGAAGTTGGTTACCAGAGCAGCTACAGACATCAATCTGCTGCCATCAGAGAGAAGACAGCCGGGTTGTAGACCAAAGCAGGCTGCATGCCCATACTTTCCCTCTCTGTATAAGAAAATACATCAGACACTATGTTCAAACCACAAACCTGCTTACCAGAATGGCGAAGCCTATTCAAGAACAGGGACAATTGGTCAGTGTCTCTAAACAAAGTTTTACACAAAAAACGTACATATTTTCATGACTTCTAAGACTTGCTAAGTTAAGAGCACATGGGAAAAAAAAGCCCCTTCTACTTCATACTGAAATCACAACAGTTCAATATTCCCAGCAGCATTTACAGGAATCTGTTTTTTACTGAAATGCTGGAAGTATATATACTTTAGATACCAATTGTGTTTGAAACTGCTACTGCAACACGAAGGACTAGGTTCTGTCCTCTGATGCAGTATTTTTTTTTTTATTACAGGAGACAAAAGAATACAGTACATTGCATTTTCACAGCGATACAAGTGTTTAAAGAAAAATAATGTTGAAATTTTTGCCCTAAACTATTCAGTCAACTATTCAGATTAAGTCAGAGAAGTCTTACTAACACATACCTTCAGCAATTCACATATATACGTAAAGGTGGAAGCAGGTCAACAGGTGAAGGAGATAGGTATGTTATCATAGAAAGATCAATTTATGTACTACTATATGGAGTAATCTAATTTTCTTAGGTCAAAAAACTTTTAATCAACTTACATGAAAAAAGCATATCAGCAAATTTATAAATTGCTAAATACTAATCTAAAAAACTCTACACCAAAGCAAACAAAAACCCAGCAACAAATAGCCAAAATGGACTAGCTCAGAATAAATCCTGTCAAATCAGTCTAGTCTCCTAGTCTTTGACAAAACACAGATGATGCTGTAAATAGCTACAAAGAGAGCTGGAAAGCTACAGAGATCAACATGGAAGTAAATCTGAATGTGTGCTCAACAGGAATCTATTCTTGGTACTGATCTATTGGATATTTTCTTTAGCAGTCTGGACAACGGGGTATAAAATACACCTAAAGTGTAAAGAAGAACTGGCAGAAACTAGGAGCACTTGACAGACAGAAATACAATTGTTCTGAGCAGGCTGGAGTAACAGTTCAATAGAAATGAAAATTAAACCCCAGTATTACATTAGGAAGGAGAAAAGTTCATAGACGCAAAAAGTTATGGACAACTGAGTAGACAGCATTACTACCAAAAATATGAACAAAGTAGCAATGCTTAATAAAATGAGTATAAGCAAGAAATATGGAAGTACTTAAAAAAATTAATATTAAAAAACCTGAACAGAGTCCAGAGCAAAAATTAATGAACACAGTAATAATCTTGTAAGTGGAACAAATACTTACTTCCAAATGCATGTAATTTTAACCACACAAGCAGCAACCCATTAAGACAAATTACATTTTAAACACATAAGCAAAACACTAAGTCATAATTACCTGGGGTAAAGATCCAAATAGAACTGCCCTAGAATGTCTCCTGTTGATTTATCCTTTACTGTATAAAGAGTTACACTGTCATGCCAAACATGAGGACTTTCTATTTGCTCAAATTCAAGTCCCAGCAGCTTCTGGTAAATATTCAGTAAGCCTTCTGTAACAGCCTCAATTGGGAAGTATTCCTTCAGTTTTTCTTGATCTATGGAGTACTTCAGCTCTTCAGTTTTGTTCATGTAATAATGAAGATCCCATGCATTGATTCTTCCATCATAATCAAAGTTTCTTTCTCTACATTCCTTTTTCTTCAGATCTAGAATGAATTTTCTTTCTTCCTCAACCAATGGCTTTAGCTTCTTACTCAAATCATCTGAAATAAAGATTGCCTTGGAGTCAACTTCCATGATCTTTACTATAATGTGTGTTCCTATAAAATACACTGAACACTTCAAGCACATGCTCCAGAAGTGGATGTTTTCCATTCATCAACCAACAGCAAGTAATACCCGTTTTCTTGTCCTAAGGAGTCTTAATTGCAGGCATTCTATTATACAGTATTCCATGTAGGCCTAAGAGTGCTGCAAAGGGTTTTGGTAAATTCAGACCTTCTCCAAGACATCAGAAATGAAAAGTAACACAAGGCACTCATGCTTGGATCCTTTGATTTTACCCCATGTAATCTTAATATTTCTCATACATTTCTTCAGCAACAGCCAAAGACTACAACTACTCTCAGTTACTGGAAGGAAGTGCAACACAAAACTCAATACTTCTAGCTAAAGTCCTATAAAAAAACAAGAGACTCTTGCCTATAGGATCGCTGGCTTCTAGACTAGCAAAGCCTCCGCATATTAATCTCTATGATGCAAATTTTTTCCAATATACTTTTCTTGGACAAGAAGGCATCATAGTTCATCATATGAAGCAGACATATTGAATATAAAATATTTAAGCTTACTGAAACTTCCACAGAGTACATACTGTACTCATTCTCTTGTAAATATTTCTGGTTTACCAGAAACTTTTTTCCTTCATTAAGAATTCACATAAATGTTCATTGTTGATACCTAGAGTGTAAAATTTAGGAATTGCCACTCCTGTTTCTAGGAAGGCTCTTAAGGCATTAAATGCATTTACATGATTGAAGTACTGTTTGCAGCTTGTACTGTGCTAACTTCAGAATATGACATAGGAGAGATTGCTCTTCTTCCTAGACATAAGATCAGCTTACCAACATTTGATTTAAAACATGGATAGGAACAAAGTAGAGCAAAATACACTATCATGCTTGTAGCTGAGGATGTATCAAAAGAACTAAATTAAAAGTGACAATTAATTTGACGTATATTCCCCCTCTGTAAAAACTACCACGGAGCATGATATTTATGAATATAAAAGTATCTGATCTCATACTGTAAAAAGCAGCTGTTAAATTATGTGTCAGCTGCAAAATAAATTAAAAACCCACAATATTACAATAACATAACGGATAAGAAGAAGTCTAAAGTACTTAAAGTACACTTTAAAAAAATCTAACATTCGATAATAAATCAAAAGTAAGTAGGAATTAATTGTCAAGCATACTAATAATTGATATTACCAAATATGGGTCTGATCTCATGAAGGATCATTTCAGGAGAAATGCAACAGATATATGGGTTTGGAAAGAGGTGCATTTGAACCTCTTTATTGATGTATAAACACAAAAAAAGCCACTACCAACAAACATACCTTATTTTTGTACTAATTTTTTGGGGGAGTTGTATGATACATCAATATCCACTCCTAAGTACTGTTAGGACACAGTAATAAAGGAACACGTACTATTCTGTGGAGCTACATAATTCCAGAAAGTAGAGGTTAACTTCATGCACAAAAGTCCACAGACATCAACAGGATCACTCTAAATTCATAAACTGCTATGTTTAACATTTTCAAGACATCTCTGTTTTCAGATCAAATTCCTTTTCAGGGCTTTGAATTCCACATTTAATCCTTCACTCCAGAAGTAATTTTTTAATTCAGTTCATGGAAGTTGTATCATCACATACTGTAATCTTTCATTATACTTAATGCAACTATATCAGAAAAAGACACTAAGGCTACAGATGCACAAAAAACTGGGAATGAAAAGCTGCAGTTTTGATGCAGCCTCTTGAACTGATACAATTGCTTAAGCTGCACATATTACTCTGGTTCTAAATTAGGGTAACTGCATTTTGGGGCAGAGAAAGACTTAACCACTTGCTTATACTGCCAGTCACAAAGCAGTTATTCTCAAAATTTGCCTTGTGCTTCCTGATTTGGAGCAACTGAATTTGTACAGCTATGGTCTAAAAAATATATGCCAGAACAGAAGCAGCAGAGTTCTTTTTCTAGCTAAACCTCATGGACATTGTGACCCAGTTATGTATTTAAATTCATCTTGGCTGAGGAGATATGTTGCTACATTAAATATACAAGTATTGCTTATAAAAATGAACAAACCTAAGAAGGTTGTTACGTTATCTGTGCTCTTCGCAGTGTTTACCTCCAGGACAAAGTTGGCATGTGTATTATAACCAAGAAGCTCTGCTACTTTTGCCCTTAGTGGGAGCAATTGCTGCAGAATTTTGGTGTTCTCCTAAAAAAAGAAGGCAGGCAAATTTGTAAAATGAAACCAGAAAACACATGTTATCAAAACAATTATCTCAATAATATCTGTAACCCTATGAAATAAAAGACATTTCAATGGAAACACTTTAAAATAAAAATATAAAATAACCTAAGTTTAGTTAGATTCTTGGAATTTTTTTCTCAGTATTTGACCGCATGTAGCTGGTTTTCCAGTTTACTTCATTCCTTATGCTCCTTATTATAACATATCTTTTTTAATTAATCAAAATATACATGATTTCCTTTTAGGATAATAACAAATTTTTGACTGTTGTGAAGAGTTTATTTCCTTTATCAATCATTTGCATGTAAAAGATAACAGGGAAATTGCTGACAGCAGACTTAATTGCTTGTTAGTGATGAAGACAGATTGTTAATCTATTGTGCCAACATTCAAAGCTTGTTTGCAAATTTCCTTCTTTTGCCACTCTGACAATAGCAGTCAAGAGAAAGATCTGAAACACAAAACCCCAGATCTTGACCTAAACGTGGTGACGAATACTCGAGAAGCTGAAAACATAACTATGTAAACCTCTAGCTCTGGAAAGGTGAGATTTCTTGGGGGGAAAAAAAAAAATCAAACATTAGATTTGAAGACTGTCCCACAGTTTTATCATTAAACCCCCTTATGTGTGTTGACTTACAAAGTGTTCAGTTCCTGGTGCCATTTTATCTTATCTTGTACTCATCACATTTCCCAGCATTTCAAGCCAAAAAGCTCAACTCTGCTATTGCTCTCTAAGGCATGGCTGGTACTGTACAATAGTCTGAAGAACACATCCTTTATCCATTCAACCCTCTTTTAATTTTGTACCTGTCTAGTTGTGCACATATGCAATCTGTTACATTCACATTTAATCACCTGTATTTATAATTAAAACCTGTGCTTAAATAACCTCTCTTTATTCTGAAGAATCCCAAAGGACTACAGAAGCCACAACTGAAGGCACAATCAGACATCCTTTCCTGTGAGAAAAGTGTAAGTAAGCATCTGCAGAACACCGTAGGGAAATTTCACAAAAGATCAAAATGCCACTTCTTTTAACAGCACCACTTGAACATTAAGATAAATACAAATACACAGAGGCAGATCATCAGTTTCTTATGTCTCCGGATATTAGAATAAATTGGAGCAAGGAACTGTTAAAGATCATGCTGGTAAGTTTGGATTTCATAACACTATACAATTTGCAAAACTCAAACATAACATTGGAATGTCTGGCTCCATTTTTCAACGCTGTCACTGCACTGTAGAATAGCCAGCACACAACATACCTCTTTGCATCTTGAGTTAAAGGCGGATTCCATTTTTCTCCTGGTTTCTGAAATGCAGCACTTCTTCATAACAGGAAAATAGTGGGGATACTTTAAGGTTACTTTATATTTGTCATTTTCAGTCTTCTCTAAACTGTTAATAAAGTCATCAGGAAGGCCATCTGTGGAATACAATAAACAGTTTACCAAAATTATCTACTCCTCTATTTTTTGAGACTGTTGCATTTGTTTTGCTGCAATCTACTCTGACATCAGAAATTTCCACAGAAATATACCTCTCTTTTTACAACTATTTGGTAAAACTTTTTCAAATTCCACCAAGAAAACAAAATTTGGAAACAACCGCAAGCAAAAAACAAATACACGTAAGGCTACCTGATAAATACACAATAACATAAAAAAAAAAAATCTCTGTTCTTAGAGCACATTTTATGTGATTCCCTTCAGATAATGAAACCCAAAATTCTGTCAGATGAAATCTCTAGCTTGGTTTAAATTACTGAATTAGTTAAAATATATTACAGGACTAAAATACTTTTCCAATAATTACAACTAATATAATACACAGCAAATTGCTTGATGATAGCTGAGAAAAGGAACAGAGTAAAGTTATGCTAAAGAAAGTAGGACCAATATGCTAACTTGATGGAAGGCAAACACCTCAGGAAGTACAAATACATGAAGGCATCATGAACACCCATAAAAGATAACTCTAAATTGACTCTGGAGAAGGATTAAAGAGGAACAGAAAACACTGGGAAACAGTCAGAATGTCACTTGATCTAACCATCAGTCATGGGGCAAACACCAGTTACTCCAGTAAAAATGGAAGGCTGAACAAAATAGAAACAGCAAGCATATTACTCACCAAGTTCTTCCTTACAAAATACAAGAAATGTGTTTTCCTCATTGAGGTTTTTGTTAAAATCTATACACAGCTCGTTCAATCTTTTCTTCATTGTCTTTATTTCCTGTATCGGGAATAAGCTGAACTTAGTGGAAAAACAAAAATCGAAGTTGGCAATTTTTATCCTCCACATGAGTAACATCTCATTTATTTTCAGACAGGCTCTCTACTAACCAACAGTAAATAGGACTGAGCAAATAATACATTGCAGGTAGCATCGTAATCTTCTTTTTATGTTTCTTTTCGTCCTGAGCAGTATTGCTGCCAAGGGCTATCACTCCAACATCTTAAACTCAGCTCAGAGGGGGTTTAACAGATTAAACACATTCACTGAACAGTTTTATGTACTAACATTCAATTATTTTCTTTTATTTGAAAAGCTATATTAAAATTTTAAGTGTACAAATATCCACTAAAATCAATGAGAATGAAGGGAGTAAAAATGCATGCAACCTACTCAAAAGCACTGCTTTGGAATTGTATGGATATGGTATGACAGAAGAGGCTGCTCTCACAACACAAGGCCACACCAAAGCCTTTTTAAAAACCATGATATTCATGATTCTAAAGCATTTTCTAATATATCTCACAGCAAGTTTCTATACCTGACTGTCAAGTTCAAACAAACATAGTAGGTACCAGAAAGAGAATGCACATCAAATAAAAAAACTTGGCAAAGACTACCATTAGCCAATTTTTTAACCTAAATATAATTCAGCTCTTGTCTCCTAAAGAATTTCAAAATACCTTTAGAGGCATCAGGTTTCATTAAGCTATGAAGATATACATCAAACTGTTCTCACTAGCTGAAGGATGTGGATGAAGAATGATTACTTTCCACAAAGGGTTAAGTCTATTCAACAGTCAGAAATAAAGGTCATAATAAAGTCAGAAATATCACTCAGAATTTGAAGATAACTCTGTTGGTATCTGTAGAATGCCAGAAGATAAGGGCCTTGTGTGTATGTCTCAAACACCAATTGCAGGATAGCTACGGCGCCAACCAAGGACTATTGGTCATAACAGCCAAGGACTGCTGGCAACAACACACTGTGAGAAAGAACAAGATGTGACTGGACAAGGGGCCATACCGAGGTAGGACAGCACTTTCTGGGACAAATGTCCTTGATCTAGCTCCTGGAGATAAACACAACTCAGTACAGTACAAACACAGCAACGAAGTGGAGCAACATGCCTGGAATGTAGAGGGAGGGGGGAACAAGACCACCAAAGACCCCCAAGGCCCTCTGACCCACTTCCAGAAAAGTCTAAAGAACAGACTGTGCATGATTACTGATTGACATAGAAAGTGCAAAACTTTTCTCCGGGGCAAGGACGGACTGTCTATGTAATAGTACCCCTATCCAAGCCCAGGACACTGGACACCTTGTCAGCTGGATTGATGCTGGAGGCATGAATGGTGATCTCTCCTTCTCCCTTTTCTTCTTTCTCTCTCCCTCTCTTTAATTAATTTATCACTCTGTCTTTTCCCTTTCACTCCACCCCCTTTATCCAAAACCCATTCCCACGTGCTTATACTAGGTCAGGGGCTAACATACCTATTTCCACACCAAATATGCAATTTACTACTATATCTTCATAAACTTCTGCAGACCCTCTGATTCTGTTGTCCCTTTCAGCTACAAGCATCTATACGAATCTTGGGTGCTCCCTTCTCCTTAAGGGTGGAATGCCACAGCATCTCAGATGCTGACAATTTTACTTCCTGATTTTCTGAAGTGTCAATTACTTCCTAAGTCAGGTCCCCCCTAATGAAGAAAAATTCTCAGAACAGCTTGTTTTCTCCTTAGATGTACTTTGGGGTTTTTTTTTCAGGTGAAATGCTAAAATCTTGGACAGGGTTTACAGTATCAGTTAACTGAAACTAGCCAAGGTGTATGTTTGTAACAGCTCCACATACTTTTGAATAGCAGTGCTAGAATAGAAGTTATTAGCAGCATTTTTGAGAGGTTTCTTCCCTAGGAATCTAATTTAATCTAATCTAATATTGTCTGTAACCATATGATTAAACTTTTTCAGCTAGGCTTCTTTTACTCTCAGGGCTATGAGGTGATGCATACCTCTTTCCAGTTTGGATCACAGGTGTCTACCAGATTAGTTTAAAACCCTTCAAGTGATTGAAGTTTAAAGGATGGATCTAGAAGTAGTTAAGAATAGAGCAGTAATTAAGCAGGTCCAAAAGCATGAAGTTCAAATATATGCTTAATACAGCAAACCAACAATAAATTTATCCCTTCAACAGTTTGTAACCTTTGCTTTATAAACCAATAGTCCATATTTACTTTCTGTACTTCTTTAGGAAGATGGAGTCCGTTTCTTCTTCCCACTTGAACAGATTTCTCTAGATATCGCTTTGTTTCAGGCTTTACATTTTCAAGATCACAGGTTTGCTGAAATGACAGTATAGAATAATTGAATTTATAACCCATTGTAAGAAACATACCAAGCATTAGAAGGGTTTGAACAGAGCTGCTCTTTAGAACACAGCCACAGTAAAAAAGGAACATCCTGGATTTTAATGTGAATAACTTCCCTAAAACAGTTACCTTACCTTATTCTTATATACCTGTAGAATGTTTCAAAAATAATTTTCTTTCAGCAAGTATCTCAGTACATTTACATGCTGTCATAATGCCAAGTCCTTTTAGTTTACAGTACAGTGAACTTAAGCTTCTTCTGTAAAGATAGCTTTCTTTTACATAGCTGAAGAAAATCAGTGATACAAAGTAACACTGAAACCTAAAAGTCAGAGGGATTGAACAAAACACCCGAAATATTAGAAGCATCACTAAAGGTTATCAGATGGCACAAAATTTGAGCAAATACATCCTCTACTACAAAACTAAGCTACCAGTGACAACAAATAAAATAGGATCACAGAGTAATATAAGTTGGAAGGGACCGGTAAGGACCATAATTTTGAACATACTACACACATGAAATTTTGTAAGTTTCCAGAACTTCTAGAATTGTCATGGTTGATGATTTTATATACCATTTCAGATGTGTTTTGGAGAACCTTGCTACTTTATTCCAGGAAGAAACCTTCAGACAGTAAGAAACAAAACCTACTTAGAATTCCACAAGCAAAACCTGCAGTAGCTGTTTACATCAGGCAGATCCTGAGGGCATGTGGGTGGACAAGACTAGCAACATTCTTAAGCATGCCTCTGCTAGTCAGCATGTGCAGATATTAGGAGAAACAAAATTTAAAATGATAGTTTCACTACCAAATTCACCTTTATTCCAAAATTCAAACATCAAAAACCAAGTTTTTCAAAGAATAAAATCTGGACCATATTCAACAACATAATTTTATGCAGAAATGTTTTCCCCCTAGTGTGTGGGGGAAAGAAAGCGATTACATAATTTTAATATTTTCTTAAATTAAGTATAAAAACCTCAATAATTTTCCTCCATCGCTCTTAAATGAAGCACAATTTAGAAAGTGGATTATTGTTAACTTAGAGAAGTTTAGTCCCCATTAAGGGGAGCTAAAGCATTCAGCATGACACTGAGGTCAAGCAGATTTGCACACCTCTTAGTGGACTGTGTTATAAATAACATGGAAGTGTGATGGCCCTCATTCACCTTACTCCATTTTAATCTGGTCCCATGCAGGATCATGAAACTGAATTCATCTACCTGAATTATTAAATCCCCAGAGAGGCCATGAAAAATCTGATTTAATCCAACTGTTTACTACTTTATTTGAACTGATGAAATCATTTTAGCAGAAAGCTGAGTTCTGTTTGTGGAAATTCTTTTTACATGTGTTCCTGGAGCCTGACTTTTTAACTCACAGTTTCTAACAGGAGTAAGTGTTAGAAATTAAGCAAAACTTAACAAGAACTTTATGATTTGGAAATAGCAATATTTGACCAGTCTGGCACTACTTGAAAATTCACATTTTTTCTAGAGAAAAACTCTTACTACTTTCACAGTTATTATGAAGTTGATATATGCTCAGAGGTTGTATCTCTGGCAAACTAATACTAAAACATGCTTGCATGCTTCATTTCTAAAAATATTAAATGGAGAATTAAGCAAAAATTCTAACTGTTATAAAGGTCAAAGATTGCTGCAAAGGAAAATGAAGTAGGAAAACACCAAATGAAAAAATAAAAAATTTCAAGAAAGTAATAGTAGTGAATAACAACAACCAGTTTTCACTACCTACTCTCAGATACTCTTGTAAATCAAAAATAGATACACAGATACGTTAGATTCATCCTCAGTGTATCTGTGTATACTACAGTGGAGGGTGGGGAAAATCACAGTAGATAATATATACAAATCAAGCCATTTAATTACTAGCAACAGAGCAGGGGAAGAAGAAAAAAAATCAGCATAAAGTACAGGGGGGGAAAATCAACACAAGGCACCATCTACCAGCACACAACAGAACATACTCAAAATGGGGCTATTACATACTTCCACAAACATGTAACAAGAATACCCAGCTAGAGGAGGACAGCTGAAAATTTCCCTGGAAAACACAGCAAAAGAAGACAATGGTAATGCAAGGCACTTCAGTAAGGTATTGCAAGCATTATTCTGATTCCCAGTCAAGGCTGCAGAAAGCACAAATGATGACTCCAAGAAACAGGGCTTCAATATGTTATGAGCATTATGAGACAATTAAAAATCAGTGGGGTTGAGAGGAAAAGCTCACCTCTAAGCATAGAAAAATATGTATTTTTTAGTTATCACATTAGATAACTTCCATTGATTTATCCTTATAATACACTTTCTATAAAATTATTACTAAATGTCACTAGATATATTTGAACAAAACCAAATATTCTTCCTGTTTCAGCTACAAAAAAACCAGTACAAATGAAGAATATGAGATACCTATAGGTGCTCAATTAAAAGAGAAGCTAAACAGAAACACAAAAGGGATAGAAACTAGTTCAACAATAAATGCATCTTTTAACTTAGTTTTATTTTGAGGCTGAAGCAACAGATGAGGAAGAGAATACAATGTAGTTGTCTATAATTACCAGATCAAAAAAGGTAATTTCAGAGGTCACTCCCATTCATGTCTTCTCATTAACCTTCATAATGTAAAACAACTTTTAAATTTAAAATTCTCAGCTACTTCAATAATTCTTAATTTTGGACACAAATTCAAAATCAGTATAAGCCCATGTAAGTACACTGCGATATTGCCTCTTTTCTTCCTTCCCTCCTGGAATGAGTTCAGGTAGCTCAGCCAGTAGAAAACAAAAAATTTTTTCTTAATAGGTTTCCATCTCTTAGTTTAGCTTCCTTGTACCAGTTCATTGGAAGACTAGACAGAAGCCAAAGCTATTGCAATGGAGAGAGAAGGACACACAGATCAAGATATGAGAGGCAACGAGTAGGAACAGCAGGATACACTGTTTTCTGCTATATAGCAGTGTCCTACTGGAAAGATTTGAGTGGCACAGACAGAGAGGAAACACAGTCATCTTCAAAAGCATTGTGTAAACCAATTAATTTTAGACACATTTATATACATTCGACAAGTTATGCAGACATACTGTTACTTACCTGTAAATAAACAATCTTCTGAAACACATCTTCTCTCATGCTCATCTCCACATCAAAATTAGACAGTTTTTTGTCAGCTTCTGTACTTGCTAAGCGTATCTCTTTGTCAGGTGAGACGTGCTGGGGAAAATCCAACATGCTTCTTTCCACTGTTTAAATAAGAGGCAAAGAGCACAGAAGGATAGACATGCTTTAAGGATAAGGAACCATCCCCCTTCCAACATTTATAGAAGACATAAGAAAAAAGTATCCAAAGCAATGTGACACATATAGCAAATCAAGTGATTACAGGTAATGTAAAGCTGAAAAGGCAAAAGGACAAAACCACATACTGTTGTAACAAATAAACATTTTACAGAAGATTTCTAAAACCCAAGCCTAATTATCTCACCATCTTCTACAAAATCAGCTGAAAGGTATATAAATATGTTAGAAATGGTTCATCTTCCAAAAGTCATGTAAGTGAAGACTGACGTTTCATAGCTGGCACAGATGCTTCCATGTTAGCATTTAAAGTCAGAAGCACTGAATCTTTCAAACATGCCCATCTGTCCTGAAGTTATTTTTACATTGTTGTGAGCACAGTGTCAAATCCCCATGTACTGTACGCTTCTGTATTTAAGGAAAGACAACATGGCAAGCAGAGAAGATGCTGTCTATGCATTCTGAACTTCTAGAGGTTGGAAGCTGAGTAATGTTACTTTTTTAGAATATACTTTGGAGATTTAGGAAATCCTTGCCTATTAAAGAAATATCACATCTTACAATGACATTGAATAGAAATCCTAAAATAAAAATTAATTCACTTAATTAAAAATAAAATTGTAATGTCTCCACTACCTTTCTAAAAGCAGATTTTAGAGTAACATTTTAGCCTGATTTGAAGCTTTGTAATTTGATGTGATGTGATGTGCAGTCATTTTATCAAGCTCTGAGACAGTCTCAGAAATACAAACATGGGCATGTGGTTCTTCCTGAAGTTAATAGGAAACTTTCCCCTTCACCTCCTGCCCTTATGCCAAGATGCTTCAAAATTATAAAGTAAGTTTTGGCAGCTTCCAAGTGAAATTTAAGATCTCTTGTCATAGCTGTCTTTTTGGATAATAAGTTCCAGTTACCAGGGTAGGTCTTTCATGTGAAAGGGACACACAGGCCTTAAATTCCAAGATTCTAATGGAAGTCTTGCTATGGTAATACATCGCTATCATATGCCATGGGCTGTTTCACAGCAGCCCATGATAATTTCACATACAGTTTTGAAGACTAGCATTAAAAGCTTAAATGTGACTCATTACTGCAATAGCATGTAGTGAAAAAAAGTAGGTCTTGCATCAAGTCTTGGTGGCTATGCTGAGAAGCCGATGGCCACTATTTTCTGAGTCAGAGACAGATTTTCCTTCTACTTGAAATTAAAGGAGACAATTGCATGCCTTGGTGCAAAGACTTACAATAATTATACCAGACTGATATATCGGTACATTGATACAATTAAAACTGAATCTGGCAGCAAGATTCTTGAATGAAGATTACTGTCTTTCTGAGTATGCCAGCATAAATTCCAGCCAATTCACTGGATGTGCCTAAACTGCAATTTTAAGTAATGTGAAATCCAGACTAATATTACAGTACAATCATTTAAGCTGCAGGCTGCTCTTTTTTGCTAGTGAAAAATTTTGCATCAAGCCAAGATGGCTGTTTCTAGCACTTCTGTGGCTGTTGTAGATTTTTTGAGTATTTAAAAGAACTTGACATTTATTACCCTCACTGTTTTATAAGTAACAGCCACCATCTGACAGGTTTTTCTAAATAAAGACACCCAATATGCAGTCCATCTCCTCTGAATGGCAATTATTAACTAATTAACTGAATGACGTGTGTTTGATCATTAAACACCACCCACATATTGGCATGGCTTGATAATTCTTTCAGAACAATCTAGAAGTGATAGTGTGACCAACCTCTCCCTGGATTCTTCAAGGCCTCACAGGCCACAATACAAAACTGAGAAAGTAAAGCAGTCTTCTTCCAATAATGCATTCAAAAATTCCTCATTCTCAACCATCACATTTTCTCCACTAGCAGTTTATCAACCTTTCCATTACTCCATTCAACTTGCTTGTGTCAGATTCCGCAGTGGCTGAAAAAAACACTGCTTACTATGTTTAACGCACCACGCATACCGCAGATGCTGCAGCCTACACTGCTGCAGTATCCCCTGGCAGCTCACACAGTTGGAAATGTAACTGTGTGGAGCTTCACATGCAAAACCAAAACAGGTGACTAATGTAGCTCTCTGAATGTGTCAAAGACATCAATAGCACAGTTTTATCAATCCTTATTTTTGTCTCTAGAAAAAAGGAGCAGAACTTTGTAGTTGATCATGCCACATATTGCTGAGAGGTCCTGAAAGATTATTATGACCAGAGGACGCTTGAGAGGTCCCTACACATTTTATGCAAGAACAGCAGGGATCAAAATTGTAAGCAGCAACTGTATTTTCTCTCTGTTTCCTTAGGTACAGATGGAATGCCTTATGGAAAAATTACAGAAAACACACACTAACCTGCATATTCCACTTCTATATCTGCCAAAGGCTGTACAGTATTTTCATGTGTTACTTCTTCAGTTTCAAGCATCCCAACACTGTCATATACATGCTTTGTCTTCCGGATTAGTTCTTCTGTTCTTGTTCTAATTTCCTCTGGTGACAGGTCCCATCTTAGAAGGTTTCGCCCTGATGCTATGTATGAAGAAGCCTTGAGCTGGCTAGTTATTTCTGCTCCTAATGTCATTCTCAACACAAGCTGCGGCCCAATGGACCTGAAAGTATAAAAGTGACCTTTGCATAGGAAGATTCCAGTTCAAGAGGCAGTTTATACTAAATATTAAAAAAAATCAGAATATTTTTAGGAGGGAGAACAAAGTCCTTTCTAGAGCTGTTATCTTTATCAATTAAGTATGATTTTGAAATAAATCTGGCCTTCTACATTTTCCATTTGAGTATGAGTAAGTGCAAACAGGGACAGAAACATTGGTATTGACAAAACCATACAGATTAAATTACGACTCAACCTTCTAAGGAAAACAGAATTGCAGTTACTGGAACTCTACAGAAATAGACAGTATTTCCATGATTGAAATAAGGAATAAAATCCACATAGAGATTTGCAGATGATGAAGAACAAGAACTGCAAAGCAGCACAAAATAAGACATTAAAAATATCACTTGATTGTATTAATTACAGCAAATAATTTTATATTTATGCAGGATGTCTGCCACATAATCAGCATGGGAGGAAACCTTCTAGTTGTTACTCCCTTCAAAATTTATACCTTCAATTGTTGTGGATTTTAAATGGACAATTTCACTCTTTTGCCAGAAGAGGTTCATTCCTTCACTATGGTTTATGTATCAATAATCTATCAACTCTAGTTCTAATCAACTGTATTTCAGCTTCAGCTAGCAGAAAAGCTTACACACACAACTGATCTTAGTGTGTTGGGCAACCAATGGCTGCCTTTTCACTAATATTTTTGGCAGTATTCAAAAAGAAAGTAGCTTGCAGAAACAAATTCAAATATATTAAGACTGACACTGGCCTCAGAAATACACACTTCTACCTTTCCATCCCAAGAAACCAACACTCATCTTGGTTGTATGATGGGGAAGGACACAGAATCAGGCAATTGACTGAAGTGGGGCTAATAGAAACCCACACAGCCAACAAGATGTCCACCAAGTCACGAAGTCACTGCTTGACGAAAATAGTAACTTGATGGTAATTAAAAGACAGCTTGCATTCAAGCAGTAAAACTTGCTGCAGTATGTACTGTCATAGGAGGATCCCTGGCTGTCAGTGACTTACTATCTGCCTTCCTATTTCAGTTCCACAATACCAAAAAAAAAAAAAAAAACCCACCAAAAAAAACCAAACAGAAAAAACCCCACACGTGTTGTTATGGTAATAATGATAACTTAAAATTTTCAACAATAACTAAACAAATACACGAGATCTCACTACAAAAAGGGATGTTTACTTAACATTATTTTATATTAAGTAACTTTTTCTCTTAACACTAGCTACTGTACTTATATTGATTTTATTGTAAAACCTGTCTGGTATGTGCCTAAGAACACAGAGAGGTTTTGGCATACAATGCAGGGAATAAGCATAAAAGGATAGGCAATTTTAGCCTGAAGGAATAACAAAGCAGAAGAGTGAAATGCCAACAAGCTGAAAAGGGCTGCACACATAGCTTTTGTTTGAAGACTTTTTGTCAAAAGTCTTCCTCAACGATAATAGAATTTCTCTAGAAATAGCCTAACCAAAACTATTTGATGCAAGACAAAAACAAAAGACAATATTTCTATCTATGCTTTCTGTTGAAACTTTATTTTCCTTGTTACCACAGATTCTTCAAATCTTCCCATTCCAGTGTAGGAAAGTTGTTTAGTTTTCCCTTGGTGGCATACAGAAACATCAATGTCCAGAATACTGACAATTACACTTTGGAAACAAAATGTGAATAAAGAACATTTGTTCCACCTCTGTTCCTTTTCTCTGATGCCAACTGAGTTCTGTCACTAATGCTCTAGTAGCTTCTCCACTGGACTACTGAAACTTTGAATTTCAAACAGAAGTTTATGATAAATGAAGCTGCTCTCTTGACAGCAAAAGCTTAAGTATTAACATTCTCAGAATGCATTTGTTTCCCATTCGCAAAACCCACTGAACTCTGCCCTGAATCTACAAATCCATTAAAAAACAGTAGTTCATTAAGTCATTAACAGATTCTCAGAGGACTGCCCTGTGTCTAGTTTTTCACATACTGCTAGTACAGGTCTGGTGTAACCTCTTGGGAGTTGAAGGGGAACCTCCTCAGAAACAGGCTGAAGGCTCTGAACTCTACCCCACAGCAAGGACACCCAGGAACACCAGAAAGACTACACAATGTTTCAATTAAAGTCAAAATAAAAGTGGAGTTAAAGGAAAACAACAGCCTGAACAACATAAGTATGCTAAAGTGAAGGATAATAAGCAGATACTCTTTTTCAAAGAGAACCTATGGCTTTCAGTCATTCAGCACCTTCACCTAGAAATGTAGACAATACAGCCCTGTCACTGACCAATTACATATTATCAGAACACTAAAAGAGTCACAGCACCAACCCGTTACATTAATTTCAGTCTGTCCAACAAGACTTATTAATAATTAAAGTTGGACTGAGCTCATGAACTGGAATACAGGGTCTCAGATTACTGCAGAACACTATTTTTAAATACTAAAAGAAGATGCCACCTAATTTTCTTAGTAAATTGGCTAGCTTCACTAAGACATATACCTATAAATTCGAGAGCTGTATAAATTATTGCCATAAATGCCAACAAGCTGCCATCCACCTGCTAGAAACAAGAAAACACAGAACTGCCCAGTTTTGAAATGCTGACACCTTGTCTGCTTCTGCTGATAGGAAGAAGCAGCCATTTATGTAGATTAAAACTGGCAATACAAATCAGAAAGTTTTTCTAACTGACCAAATGATGGTGGGCCTTCACAAACTGCACCATAACATTTCATGTAAAACCAGTTGCTACATGTAATTGTTCAAATAATCATTTACACACATGGGTTGCTACATTTCTACCAGTCACTCAGGCTGTGCTAAGAACCAAATTAACTGACATCAGCTTAATAAAAATATAGTGTGCAAGTAATTTGTTTTAGTATTTTATATATGCCCAGGTGAAATCGTGGTCATTTCTTTCATGGCTTAGTATTTTGAATTATTTATCTACATAAAACTATAAATAAATAAACTTCCAAAACTCCATGTATCAGACTGCAATAAAAATGATAATTTAATAACTGTTCAAGAAGGAAACAAAGAAACAATGCCAAGACCAAATAGTATAAATAGACTATAAAGAAACAAGAAAGAAGCATATAGTTAAAATAGTATGAAGTTCAAAAATACTCTGCAGTAACATTTGACATGCTATTAGAGAGAAAATATTAAACTGTATCACTGAGGGAATCTTTAACTTCCCAAACATATAACAGGAAAATAAATTCTATTAATAATGCTTGGAACCTGATGCAACAGCAAAGAGTTTTCTTCAAATACTGAAGCGAGCAGGCACAACAACTATTTTAGGCTTGCTTTTGGTAAACAGCAGCAACATTATGGAGCAGCCAACTACTGCTTGGACTGAGGAATCAGAAGTTGATTGAGTTTAAATGAGATGGAAGGATGGAAGCCTTGCATAGGCTGCTGCTAATTCCTGAACTGTCTTGCTCAAACTGTTTCAGCTATCACACTCAATTTTCTCTGGTGCAGTGCAGAACACGAGAGGTATCTAAACAAGCCTGGGTTAAGTATAAAGCAACAGTACTGCCTTAAGACATTTCCATC
The DNA here is from genome assembly GCA_013397895.1 of Origma solitaria. Lineage (NCBI taxonomy): Eukaryota > Metazoa > Chordata > Aves > Passeriformes > Acanthizidae > Origma > Origma solitaria. The sequence goes on along the minus strand of VZRL01006193.1, from coordinate 617,601 downwards.
AGTGTTCCTCTCTTGGTTGCTCATTTCTGCCCCTGTACAGCACCCCATCAACGGCACCAGCACAACTGTTGGTAGGGTCACACTTTGGAAAGATTCAGGACAGCATACAGGCGAAAAAGAAAGTGGACCAAAACCATCCATGGGGGACAGCTTTTTACCAGCTAATCAGTCTCATCACCTATTTGGTAAGTGACTTCAAAACAGCTGTGTTGAAGTAAATGAAGGATAAAAAGTGTCAGTAGCTGCCTAAACTTGCATTACTGCTAGAAACACATATGAAATGCATGAATTTTGTCTAGCAAAAAGAGTCTCCAGAAAATTGCTGTTATTGAGTATACAATTTAAATGTCCTAAAATTCAAATAGCTATTGATGCTAAGAGGCAATACAGGCATAAGAACAAATTAAAATAAACTGGTTAGGAATTCATGTAAGCTAGAATTGCAACAGACATTTGCAGTGTTAAAGAACTTCAGAGCAGTAAGATTCTGAAAGAGATGTCCAGTAAGTCCCAGCAAGTGAAAACACCTCTATTTATAACATAGTGCTTGACTGGCTTAGAAAATGTATTATGTTACTTGGTTACCTAAGGTAGCATGGGGCTAGATTTGATCAACCCAAATGCCCTTCCAGTCCCTGTATTCCTGTGAGGAATCCACAGGAATCCTGTGAGGTCCTTCAAAATTAAAACATCTTTATTTATATTGCATTTTTATAATAAATATCTAACTGGCCTGTGTTGGCAACTTGAACTGGCCTTTTTCTGGGGTGAGTCCTATGGCATCTAATAATGTCAATGGAATGACATACAGGGCAGAATGAAATATTTTATGCATTTGTGCAGTGCTTCATCCATTTAGGGGAACATCAGGAGGAAAGGCACACAAGTTTTCATTTGGACTTTCAGCTGTAACAGAGATTATTACAGAGGCAGCTGTTTTCACAAATTATGCCAATCCCAAAAGCATTAAGAATGATATTTTCTACCAAAAGCATAGTAAGTTGAATAACAGTTAGAAGCTTAGTATCTACTTCTAAAAGAGGATTTTAAAGAATAACGCAAAGCTTCTAAGTTGCAGACTGCAATAATTGCAGAATGCCAGGTAATTTCTTTTACCAACAAATCTACAATTTGATTACTTGCTGCTTCTGGAAAACAGAAAATTTTATTTGATTTTAGAAAGGGGAAGAACCTTTATAATACTCTATTACAGCAATACAGTGGCCAACATAACTGCTGCAAAGATAAACAATGCAATTGAATTTACAAAGTTGATTTTTAACTTGTGCAGTATCTTAAACATATTAAACATTGATGTAAGTCTGATTTTGCTTAGAAACGTTTTCCATGACTGAAATATGTGCCAAGCAGCCCTTTGTTGGCATGTTCCATTAACACTATTAAAATAAAACAAGAAAGCCACAATCTGTGAAGAAGCAGCAGGGAGGAGTAGCACCAGCTTTAGAAAATACAGACAAAAACCTGCAAGCTTGTCCACAATATGCTCCTACTACTGACAATCACTATATAATACAGTCAAGATTTAAGCCTGCTGCCTCTTTTAAGTCTGATTACATATTGATAGCTATAATTCCATCCAAGATTCTTTAATGGCATTTTCAGTTTTCAAATTAATCACCTAAACAGTACTATTTACAACAACAAGTATAATTTTACAGAGTAAAGTGAACAAACTAATATATTTTTGGGAAAAATATATACAGACCAATTTACTGAACTTGTGAATAGATCTGACAGTTCCATGTAGCCACACAAAAATCAGGGTATATTGGATTAATGCAGGATGGAAAACTATACTGTCTCCTGACAAAAGATGTGAGAGAACAGCTTCAGAAGTGAAGTGAGAGCAAAGATTTTAAAAAGAGAGAAAGATAGAGGAGTGTGTGTGTGCTAATTCAGATAATTTAGTCATCAGGTTCTTAAATACTCTAATGCAAATAAATACAACTAAGTTTTTCTTGCTGCACCTTATGTATACCTTCAGGGGACATTTCTATGGATATAAGAGCAGATTTGCAAATCACAACTAACACCATGAACAATGCTTTCACTTAGTAACATACAGTATGAAAAATGCTGGAGTTTAAATTCAAGAACAACATTTTGGTCTATCTTTTGAAACAGCATATCTTACTTAACACTTCCTGGTCTTCCAGGCTACAGGAGGAGCAGTGCTGCCTGCAGGAAGGCAGCACTGTGTATGTGATGCCTGTACCCACGGTTACCTGCAATCAATATCCACAGGGGCTCAATGTTTTGACTCCACCTAGCGGCCTCACCAAAATGAAAAATAAAACAAAAAACTAGACACACCCTATCAAGGCAATATAAAAACTCACAGTTTGCCTCATGACAAGCTATTTGGTACTTGAATAATGTTCTATACATCAGCACTTCCCTGGAAGTCAGACTCAAGTGCTACCAAACATATACAAATGACAGCAACAGGCATGTGGTTTAAGCAAAGATTTTAACAGTCAAGCCTCACATGAAATGGATTTTTAAAAAAATTTAAATCAAGTTAAAAAGCATTTCAAAACCAAATCACAAGGAGTATTCAGCAGCATCTAATATAATGTACATTACAGTTGGCCTGTTTCACAGGATGGCCTTTAAGAAAAATTTAACAGGCTAAAATATTTGCATTATTTAGAGATCCTTAGGTTTTGCTTGTATTTTGAATAGACTTTCACATTGCTTTCAGCTTTGACCCACAGTTTCAGACAAGAAGTAACTGTGTATCTTATAGTAAAGCAAGGACAAAATCAACCAAAATAAGAAGAGAACTGGGGAGCACAAGGTAAAAGCAAGAATGGGAAAAAAATTCCAAGACAGAACCAGCAAAGCACAATTAAATGGCTCAAAGCTAAACACAGGGCAGTATTATTTCAGCTGAGCCAAATTAATGAAACTATAACCCTTCAATATAAATCAACACTTGTTCCTGCCAGACAAACACATTTGAAGTCCTTTTTCCATTTTGCTTCTCAGTCCTCTCCCCTGTTTGGGCCTTGACAGCATATGGAACAGTGAATACATGCCTTGAATTCCTGGGCCATTTTCCTGGGAAAGTATTTGGCTCTGTGTCATAACTGTGTTTGCACAGACGCATTTTACTGTAGCAAAAGGAGAGCATGTTTAGTACTTTCTAATTTAAAGTCCAAAAACTGCCATTAGAAACCGATTTTTAAGATGCATTTGAAGAAATAAAATCTAGCAGCTTTTGACACTAAACCTTTATTTTGTCACCACACCTTTCTGAAGAAGAAATTCTATGCAACTTGGTTCACTGTAAAGTGAACTGTACAGTCTACATTAACTACACTTTTAGCTCTTCAAGCTAAATGAGCAAGTCAAGCTACAAGTCATGCAAACATTTAAAAGTATTTATTGATACACTCATTACCCTCAGGGCTCATGACTTTACTACCTGACAACAAATGTTTACTGGTTTTCCAACAGAATTAACATCAGAAAACTAATTGAAAAGGTGCTCTGTGTCAGCTAACGAAAGAGCCCAGATCTTAAGTAGGAACTCATAGCAGTGTGCTCAAACATGACAAAACTTACTTATTTCTTTCCCCTTCCACCCAGCTCCCCCCAACAGTCTTTAAACAAAAGGAATTTGGAAACTGGTCTGATTGACTTTCATATAAGCAGGTGATTCCACACAGTAGTCTACAGTGGAACACACAGAAATGCTAGGGTATGGTTGCTGCTGAGTATCTGATCTCTAAAATTATGGCATCCATGGCTCTAGGCTGAAAAACAGAACAAAGGGGAACAACCAATGAACCAACCAAAAAAACAACATACCCAAAAAAACCCCCCAAGCCACAAATTGCTAGTACTACTAATTTAGGTTTCACAGCATTCTGTGAACTCTATCCATTGTGAGTCACAGCAAACCTCCATCACAGTAATTTGCTTGAAGGATTTTAGGAAAGAATATGCTTATCAACACTTGCATGCAGACAGCAATTGTACTATACTGAGTCTGAGGCACAAGGCATACATTAAGGTTGTGTTAGTGCTTGGTTCTATTGTCAGGTGAACCGTGGAAACACAGTGGGAAAAAAAAATTGCTTTTAAGGCCCTACAGCTCTCTCAGGTGCTGCTGCATAAGCATCTATCGTATTTCCATCAGGCCAGCAAAGAACAGGTGAAGCACAGACTGTTTAGTGCAAACAACACACCCCTAGGATGGGTCAGTACTTGAGTGCAACCAGCTAATGCATGAGAAATAGCTTGTTGACTCTATCCGAAAAAGAGGAGGTAGCGCAGGACAGGGGAAATATTAAGGGCTTGTAAACACTTTCTTTGATTTACACCCAGTGCTAATCAGTTCAGCCTCTTCCATGGAAATACACTTTGATTTCTTGCTAACCTTGTCTGATACAGCCAAAGCAATGAGAAATGTTACCTTGCCATTGCTAGTTAGTTGGAAAACTGTGTCTTTATAGCAGCTGATGACCTGCTCTACCTTAGTTACTTGCTCACCATTTTAAATCAGTGTTCTTCTAAGGAAGACAGTGCATTATGAACACGTCATGTTCATTTCAGCACTTGTGAAATCTCAAACAGCCTGCTCAACACCACAAATTAGGAAAGGAAATGAAGCCTGCTTTCTTCTCTGGGTTTTGAATGGAAAGTGACTTAGTAACACAGTGCTTCCCAGGCTGGTTACAGGTTACGTGAAATATTGTTAAACCACAATTAACATGGCAAAGAATTTTGCTTATTTAACATTATACTGTAGAAAATAAAAGGTGTCTGTTAAAGATGGAGCTTCTCTTAGAGATGGTATGAAAAACACATGTGCCCAGTAATATTTTGCTCAGAAACAACTATAATTACGACCATCCTCACCTGGCTTTCCTTAATTAAACACAGACAACATTTAGTGAAAAGGAGTCTCCTCTACAGAGAAAGAATTAGACTCACAAATCTATTGTTCACTTAATATAATCTATTTTATTTCCATACACTGTTGACCAAAAGGTCCTAAAGAAACTATGCTGCTGTGAAATGAGAAGGTAGACCCTCTTGCAGTTAATGGTTTAAAAAACTAGGCTGTTAAAAATGGCTGCTTATTTTTCTGAATGGAACTATGTGACCTGTGGAATCCTGCAGGGTTCCATATTCTTTAATGTGTTTATACATTATCTACAAAAAGCTGGGATTAATGAAGTGACAAAATTTACTCATGATTATTTACTCATGACAGTGCAGTATACTAAAGGCAGCCACAAAAAGATGAAAGAGAATGTCACAACACAGAAAAATTTAAAACCACTAACAAAGTGAATTTCAGTCTTAATAAATGAAACACACTTCTGACTTTATATACACAGGATGAGCTGTGAGACTTCTAAACATTCTGGAGAGAAAACAGTTCTATGAAAACTTCAACAAAGAAGCAGCTGCACTGAAGGAAATGATAGGATTTAGTAAAGGTGGAACACAACAAAACACAGAAATTCATTATACCGCATGCATGAAGCACATGCATACTATATGCATTTCTGATCCTCCCAACAGTTAAACTCTATTGTCTTCTGTTCTCCCACTTGCCAAAACCTTCTTCTGTTCTACCAAGTCATGATGACTTAGAAACAACCAGCTGCATTGAGCAATGGACTCCATTTCAAAGTACAAATCCTAACTAGACTGGGATTCTACAGAGTGGACAAAAAAAAAACCCTCAAAAAACACAGAGAGTAAAGCACAACTGAGGAAATACTTCAGAGATTTAAACGATCATGAAGAGGATGGAGAGAATGAACAGGGATCAATTTTTAACCTGTAACTTCCAATAAAACCAGCAAGAGAGTTTTAGGGGATATTTTCAATATAAAAAGGTATCACTGGACAGATTTTTGTAAAAGATCATATTGAAAAAACTGCTTTGTGTTAGGAAGTCTCTAATGTCTAGCCTGCTCTGAAAAGGTAATACCGAATGCATATATTATCTTACTTGCTTTATGAGGTACCTCATCCTGACTCCTGCAGAAGAAAAGTTAGACTTTTGAACTAACTCAAACTATTTTAAAGAAATCTTTCCAAGTCAGGCATTTCTTGCTTCATAATGAGAATGATGGAACAGGTATGTCCTCAAAAGACATTAACAACATTGCTTAGCACGGTCTAACTGGTGCTCCATGGGTCAAATGAAATCCACAAAATTCTTCTCAGCTCAACAGCTTTGTCTCACCCAGTCCAGGAAACAATTTTGTTCTGCAAACTCTGTCTAATAGACAAATTGCTCTTCAGGAGCCTACTGTGGTTAGAAAGGTGGTAGCTGTTGCATTTGACTAAAGGAAAAAATGCTGCTGCAATACACAGAAGGGGTTATGCCACAGATCATAGGGAAAGGCAAAAATGCCACAAATGTCTCATCTGGACTTTGCCATCTCTGAGGTGTTGGACCTGATACTTCAATGAAAGGAAACAGACACTATTGTTACAAGTACGAAATTAGAAAATTATTATAGAATTTCTTCCCATTTCTTTGCCCTCCAATGTCATTCCTCCTCCTGCCTCTTCTCAACCTCAGTTTCTTGCTGGTTTTCCTCCTCCGCAAGAGAAATGCGAGTGTTCAGTTTCTTTTCAGTGACAGAATAGTATGTTGGTACCTGTCTCATTCATGTATATGGATTTTCAAACCCAAATTCTGATTTTGAAAATTTTCAAACATCCCAGAATTCATGAATCCAAGAAAATTATTTTAGGATGCTGAAATTATTTAAATCAGTGTGCCTGCTTTTATTTTTTTCCATATCTAAGAATATCCCCATAAACAGACTTAGAGCTTACTTAATTGATCTAGCCAGGTATTTTATTGAATTAAATCTAAATCTTTGAATCTGAATGGGAAAAACTTTAATTGGAAAATGCCTCCTTCTGCAAAGCTGCCTATTTTAACCAAAATAATCAAACTTTAACATCATTTTATTTAATGTACGGCATGATACCTGAAATTTGCTAAGAACTGTCATTTTAATCTCATGTTAAGATGCCCTCAGGAAAAACAGAAGCTGGGATGGAACCTATTCAAGACTTTTGAAAGTTAAGAGGTCACTGTGACATGCTCAAAAATATTCTCTTTTATGAAACAATTATTTCGGCACACTGAAATGATGACTTGGGAAAAAAAATAAAAAATTAATGAAGTGCAGTGACCATTCCCCATTCTACTAATTTTACTTAAGAAGAAGGTATCTTCACTGTACAGATGCAAATTGCAACCAAAGAGAAACCTTTTATCTAAAGAAATACAAAAAAACCCCTTCCATCCTTTCCTTCTTTTTGATGGAAAAATCTGTACGACAAAGTCAGTCAACTGAAAAATGGAGAACAGTGAAAATGTAAATGTGAATTAGGAAAAGAAAATAGATGTGCACTTTATTTGGCACCAGAAAACAAATCACTTAATTTTCAACAGCAGGAGGCTAATGAAAAGAAAATATTCAGATTCTTATTTTCTATCTACTAATACCCCTCAATCCAAGTTTGACATGAACAAAGGCTGTGAAATAGGACAAAAACTGTACACTTTGTGCAGTAAGCACACGACTATCATTTCTCAAAAGACCATGTGAGGCAACCATCTTTTTCATTTCATGATGAAATGCAGCTCCATCCGCTTTACCACAACGTGACCCTTCTACTATTTCAGTGCTTCCTATCAAATGTAGTCCTTTGGAAAAAATGAGAGGCCAAAATAAAAGCAATTATGCCCATCTGTCTAGTCCACCTGGAATTGACTATAAGCCCTCTTTCACACCGGTTTTCTGGGGTTCATTTAGAGCTACTGTTCATTATGGAGAAGCAACCCCCTATTTTAAAACCTTTTGTCAGTATACTGGTACCTGCCTGACCCATCCTATAACGCGTAGTAGTGACACACCTTTTCACATAGCTACTATAAGCACGCTGCCGGTCTCGCTTCACATACACCTTGCCGCAGAGCCCCGCTGCTACAGCCGTATCCCTCACTCCATTGTGCTCCTGCCCACTTCTCCTGCAGTGAGTCTGACATTCAGAGCAAGGAGTACTAAAAGGAGAGCTCGCCTCGCCTCGCCTCGCCCGCCCTGCCCACCTGGAAGCCGTGCATAACGGAGCCTAGGGCAGGGAAGGCAGGCTGTAGGAAACGCGCCAGGAACTGAGGCAATAAGCCCCACAGGCAGTCACGTTTCGTGCCCCACTGTCTGCCTGGCCCCTCGGGGCGCGGCCCATGCCCCCGCGGCAGCTCCCCCTCGGCCCGGGGGTCAGGCCCGGCTCCCCGAGCGAGGGAACCTCCCCTCAGCCGCGGGCGGCTCTGGGCTCCCACGGCTTCCAGTCCGGCCTGGCGGCCCCTACGCACCCCNCCACCTTCACCCACCCCCACACCGGACACCGCCCCCGTCCCGGGTCCCGCGGCGCCACCACCTGCCCTGCGCCCCTACCTGCGAGCCGCGCCCGCGCACAGCGACAGCATGGGGGGCGGTGCGGGGGGCGCGGCGGAGGAGGAGGAAGAGGAGAGAAGGAGGAGAAAAGGCCGGAGGAGGAAAGAGAGGCGACAGAGAAGCAGAGGAGGCAGGACGGGAGGAGGGGAGACC
>VZRL01006193.1:485336-608894 GCA_013397895.1 Origma solitaria | reverse complement strand
GTTCTGCGCATCCGCTTCCGCCGCCTCCTCACGCCCCCACGTCCCTGGCGTCTCGCAGCCGGAGGCAGCGCGGACTCGCCGCATCTCGCACGGTAAGGGCGATGCCCCGTCCCCGCGGCGAGCGCAGCTCCGCGGGCGTGGGGAGGCTGCGCTCCCCACCCCCGGGGTCCGCTTAGCTCGGGGGCGGTGGGGCGGATCGGGCCCGGGCGGTGCGGCCGCGGTCCGTGCGGTGCCGGGAGGGGCCCGCGCCGCCAACGGTGCAGAGTTGTCCTTGGGGCCCGAGCGAGCGGACCCGGGCCTGGGAGGGACCGGGAGGTGGGCGTGGGGCGAGAGCGCAGCGCGGCCCGGCCGGTGGGACCCGTGCTGTCCCTCATGGGGGCGGGCAGAGGACCCCAGTATCCCCGGCCGGTGGGACCCGTGCTGTCCCTCATGGGGGGCGGGCAGAGGACCCCAGTGCCCCCGGCTGTGCATCCCCGGCCGGTGACACCTGTGCTGTCCCTCATGGGGGCGGGCAGAGGACCCCAGTGCCCGCATCTGTGCATCCTTGGCCGCCGGCCTTCCTGGCTTTCCCAGTCTCCACGATGGGATTTGCCTGGCGTGGGTTTGGCCGCACACCGGTTTGCTCGCGGGCTGTGGGTATAAAATAACGTAGCGAGAACTGGTCCAGAGCTTGCCATTCATTTAATGCTGTATTTTAAACCTGCTTTGCCTGGAGAACTGGATAAGGTTGTGGCCTTTTAAATCAAAATGGTTTAAGGAAAAATAACTTGGAAAGTTGCAACTAAAATTGTCCTCCAAGTTATGTAACTCCCAGCTGATGCTGAATGGAAATCAGACTGAGCCAGTAGTGTCACTAATCACAAGTATACACTGAGGTCACGGTGTTCCATTTCTTTGTCCAAAGTGACAATAAACTGCTCAGAGCACCATGTCACACCATAGAACACCTTTTATTAAAGGATAATAGTGTGTCACACCATTGAACACCTTTTGTGAAAGGATAATGCTGTGTCACATCATAGAACACCTTTTATTAAATGATAATAGCATGTCACACCATCGAACACCTTTTATAAAAGAATAATGCTGTGTCACATCATAGAACACCTTTTATTAAAGGATAATAGCAAGTCACACCATAAAACACTTTTTATGAAAGGATAACACCGTGTCACACCCTAGAACATCTTCTATTGAAGGGTAACACGTGTGTCACACCCTAGAACATCTTTTATTGAAGGATAACGCTGTGTATGTCACGGCCTAGAACACCTTTTATCAAAGGATAATACTGTGTCGTAGCATAGAAGATCTTTTATCAAAGGTTAGCACCATATTATACCATAGAACATAATTTATCAAAGGGTAACACCATGTCATTTCATAGAGCAACTTTTACTGAAGTGTGTTTCTTTATTTCATTATATTTATCACAGTGGCTTTTTAACTGGTTTTGACTTCAGCATGTGCTCCTACTCGCAAGACTGTATGTCTTAGAAATAAAGTGCAAACCATTAAGAAAACCCCTATAAACAAAAAATAATTGCTAAATTATTTCAGCCTTGGTGAACTTTCCTCCAGGAATGAATTAGAGCTAATATGTGCTTTTTTGCTGATAATTTGCTGACTAGATGACAGTTTTCCCTAATCCATTCAACTTCACCACTTTTTTCAAGGTATTGTGTTGTTGGGCTTTCTGGTGAATGCTGACGTTTTATATATTGTGTGTACCTCTTACTGAGGTTACTTGGAGGTTGGAATACTGTAGGAATTAATTTTTCAGAAATAAGATATTCTGTTGTTTTTAAGACATAACAGAAAATCAGTTTCAACATGTCATCAGTCAAGCGCTTGGTTTATGCAGTCATCCATTTCTTAAGAGAGCAGAGTCAGATGGATACTTTCACTCCAGATGAACAAGAAAGCTTGGAAGGTAAGCAGCAAAGGTGCTTTCATATATATTTATTTATATGTATATACACATATATATATGTGTGTGTGTGTATGTGTATATAATACCTACACAGGTGTTAAATTTCTTTATCTATAATATCACAGAAAGTAACTGGAGTGATGTAAATGAAACTGCCACCAAATATTATCTGTAAATAAGATCATGATCTTAATGTTTCTGAGATGATTAAGTTCAATACATCTCTCACTTAGAATAATAGTATAGTTATATGTTATATATATTATTTATATTAGTGTTATAAAGCTACAAATGTGTACTGCCTTAATTTGAGCAACAGATGCTTTAGATCACATCAATTACAATCAATTTTCCAACCTGAACAATTCTATGATTCTAAGTTAAGCAGTGCTGTAATGCAGACATTACATGTAATGTAATGATTTGTGTATGTGTCCCACAAATTTTTGCCTGCTGATTCTTTCTCTCTTTTATGTTTGATTTCTTTCTACATTTTGTATCTGTTGTAGTTCTGCTGGTTACAGAAGAAGTAAACCAATTACTATGTATTAGTTTATGCGAAGAACTGTTTCCTACTTGCAAGGATTCCATGTAATTTATGAGGGAAAAGACATCCTAACAACATGGAAAATAAAATAAATGCTTTGCATTATCTTTGCATCAACTTCTCTGTGTATTTCTCTGTTGACAAACACTCATTAGGTCTTTGTAACCTCACGGTATTTGCTGTTTTCCTTCATACTGCTCTTATTTCTTTTCCACAATTCCTGGAGTCTTCACATCCAGTGGTATCAGAATGTGAAATTAAGGGGGAGAAGAATAAAGACGGAATACTCCAACAAGTTTTTCATAGCATCTTTTTAAAAGATCTCTCTACTGTTTTGAGCACTCTTTGGTTGTGCCTGTCAGCCAGAAGAGGAATTTTAAGGGGGAAGTCTAGGGCCAGCAGTGCCGTTGATCACTGAGCTCTGAAATCTTACACATGGAGAGACTGCTGAGGTGCAAAGCAAGCCCTGCTTCTCAGAGGCATAAGCTTAAAAGATAAACCTAGAGTATGTTTCCTTCTACTGTCTTTTGCTTTTACAGTGCAGTTGTTCACAAAAGTAAACAAGAAAGAAACGTTTGTGTCATTATATTCAAAAGGTAGTCCCAAAGGAATAACAGCCAAAAGATCTGATCTTACATGAGAATCTGAAGCATTTTGTACATTTGAAAAGCAGCAGCCATCAACAAATTTAACCTGTGTCATATTATGATGATGTTCAGCTGATGAAAGAAAACAGTGTTTATGGAGATCATATGTAATGAGAGATGAAGAGATTTACTTTTGTTTTTATAATGGAACTGGTAAACATTGGGTTATGGTTGAAAATTTACCTGATAACGTATCTTAGAGCAGCCTTAGTCAATGTGTATATGAAAGAATCCGTTTCAAGATTCAGTTCTCTAAATAAAAAATATTACAAAACTTCAGTTGTGCTTAAATGCTAATGCAAAATCTACCATTTTAATACAGATCTGAAATCCTAATTTTAGATCTGTGCTCTGCCACAAGCATGGTACCATATGGTATGTGTTAGAGGATAAGAGGCGGGCATTTAGTCAACTAAAATAGACTCATTTTAGTTGTGCAAAATATCTTTAGTACATATAGAGTAGCAATAGCCCAAGTCTTACTCACTGAAGTGTTTAATCTTAGGTGGAGACATAACAGATGAAAAAAATTGACTGATAGTTTTTTTGGTACCTTATGTACCTTCTTGCTGTCTATGAAAAGATAAAACACTGTATGATTAAGTGACTGTGCCAAGAAGTAATTCAAACAGTTCCCATTTCCCACAAGACAACAAAAAAAGAGGTAGAACATTGTAAAAAAAATTGAGGCTTTATAAAAATACAAGTCTAGGATGCATTCATTCTCAAGGATAACCTTCATTCTTCATGTTTAAGTTATATAGTAATGCAAATAAGAATGTAAATTTCCTTTAGGAATTTTGTACTTGCTTTATGAATAAAAATGCCTTGAGAAAGCAGAGTAATTGGAAGTTAGACCAGAGAAATATATTCCCCGAAGATCTAGAGCAGTGATACTGGTCTCTGGTGGTTAGTGCTCAACTCTTTTGGATGAACTAGAAACTTCCCTTCTTCCAAGTTATATTTTAGACTGTATTTAAATTGCAGTTATTTCTCTTTCTTGTTTACAGGGCAGGGTTTTTTCTCTCTGTTACTCCATCTTTCTTTCTTCTTTTACAATATCACTTATTTCTGTGAGATTAAAGCAAAAACTCTCTACAACATGCACAAATTTTCTTCTTAATTCTGTGATTGGTGTACCACAACTAATTTCTCTAGAGCAGTGTTTCCAAAACAGGAAGGCAGTGGATGCATGTAATACTTGACATGGGTAATGTTATGTGTAAGATGAAGCAAGATGATACTGAGCACTAAGGGGGCCTCAGCAGCCAAAGTAATGCTCATCGTTCAGTGATCAATAGCATGCATGTTGGCTGTGGTGCCTTTGGGTTGCTTGGTGGTACAAATTTGTGTTTTGACAGCAAAAAATCCCGGAGCTATGTGGCACCGGAATACAGAGCTGGGCTCCAGCATAGCCCAGGTGCTGGTATTATCAGATACTGGGTCTTTGTGTGAGCCCCAGATATTCATCAGGGAGGTGGGCATCTGTACTTGTTTGCAAGGTGGTCACTTCTAGCTTCAGCCACCACCTAAGTGGGTGATGGTAGAGCCAATTGGGAAAACAGATAACTTTGGCTTTTGAAATAAGACAAAGGAAAAGTCTTAGGTGAATAGCTCACATGGTGCATCAAGTCTTTCCCAGCTCCCTGATAATATTGAGCATGCAGCATTTGACAGTGCCTCACACTGATAAATGGGATAGCAAGGTGCTGGCAGTCTGGCCTCCTGAAAAGCCTTTCAGGCAAAAAACAAGTCTCTACTCCTTCGACTGTACTGGAGTCAGGTTTCCATGTAGCATTAAAACAGGGTAGTTATTGACCCTGTCACAACTTATTACATCTTCTGATTTGAAAATATTTCTATTTTGGCAGTGTTTATTTTTATGTGGGTTTCTGTTGTTGGCTTGCATCTTAGCCAGTGGTTATTCTAACCTATTGATTCATCCTATAAAAGGTCCTAATTTTATTCTATCTGTGGTAGACAGATAGATAGATAGATAGAAGGATTCTAAATTCCATTTTTTACTTAAAGGAGAAATATGGGAATTCACTGCGCCAACTAATTATTTGATGAAAATGCTGAGTAATAATAATAATACTACACTCAGAATTATTTTGTTTACACATTTTGTGCTCTGCTGCATTTTGCAAAACTCTTCTATATCACAGAGATTTGGTGTCAAAGATTTGATGCTTTGAGAAAGATAAGGGATGGGACTGTATTTAAGTTTATGCAAAACTACTAATGAGACAAGGCATTCAGAAAAGGAAATGTCTAAGTAAAAATAAACTGGCAGGGAAAATTAGTAAACTATAGTAAGTGGCTTCCTATTTAAGTCATACAAGGAAAAAAGATATGTGTACTTCCACTGATTTTATAATAGGCCTGGTAGTAAGTACTATTAATATATATAATTCAAAATTCAGCATAATCTGTGTTTACAAGAATTAAGTTTTTCTACATAGCAGGAGATAAAGGAGTTTAACACAAATCACTCAGTCCTCTTACTGGGTGATTTAGAACCCAGTAAATTAATTTGTAGATTATAGAAGCAACTTGTATGGATATTAAGCAGTATTCAACTGTTACATGTTATCAGCTTTAACTTTGTATCATACTATACTGTTTGTAAGAAATTTCTATTGTATAATTTCTTTTAAAAATTACATCTTCTAGGTTTTACTATCTATTTTACAACTCTATTTCCCCCACCACCCCTTCCTGCCAGTTGTGACATAGAAGATAAAAACTAGACTTACTGTTGTTAACCCTCAGTAATTTTACTTTTCTAATTTTGTGTCAGTGTTCAGCTTCATTATAATGCAAATAATAATTCAAATTATATTTATTACATTAACATTGGATTGACAGTAAGTTTAAATACTAAGAATCTGCTTTTGCTGATACTTAATTTGAATTCAGATAGTCCTGGTTGTCTATAATTTGAGTTTAAAAAGCCATTTTTCTGTTCCAACTAGGCTTTACAAAGACCCTTTTTTGTTCCTCCTCAGTTTTCAGTCTAAAACATTTACATGATACACGTTAATAAAAATGTACTAGAATGTTAAGATTTTAGGGAAAATACATAATTTGCAATAGTGTAACTCTGTGTATGTACATATATACATATGTATGCATATATACATACAGAATTGTATATAGTAAATGCCATTGATCTTTTGCCTGAAACTATGAGCATATTTAAAACTTCCATTAGGGATATGGCTTTACGTTTTTTAGGCTGATTGTGATTGTATTTGCATTATTGCAGGTTTGGGAGGGCTGGTTAATCCTTATGCACAGAACATGTGAAAGGATATTGCAGATATATTTTTAATAGGATAAAGTCTCGTGATTAATGCAGCATTTTATTAATAAAGTATGTTCAAATGAATATATTTTGTTCCAAAAAAAAGATAAGAGTAATAAGTATCTTGCCTTTATTCTGTGCAGTAAAGATGAGCAATTTTCTTCCAGCTGTTATGGCACACAAGTATATGCCAGCTGTGTGCTTTGAGGTGCGGTGTGTGACACATGGACATGCATAGTTGTTATTATGAGTTGTGGTGCTTTTGTTAAATCACCATATTTTTATATTGGGAAAAAAAAGCTTTAAAAGACTGAAATAATTGAACTTAAATTTTTAATTGGTTTAAATATAATGGCCAAACTGTCTGTGGATTGTTTATATCTTAGATCTTCTTCAGCAAGCCAATTCTGTGGGGATCAGGTAGCCTCTCTTTATTTTATGATATGTTCCAAAGAGTTGCATTTACTAGCTGAATAAGGAAGTGAGTCACAGCTTTATAAATAAATTAGTGAAGTTATGCTTCTATTCAGAAACCGGTGACTTATATTGTTAATTCTTTTCCTGTAAGTTGCAATTCAGTGTCTGGAGACTGTGTTTAAGATTACCCTCGAAGATACTCATCTCGCATCCTCACAACATTTGATAGAAATGTTCACAAATTCTATTCAAAAGGTAAGAATTCAATTTAGATTCTAGAGTTACTCTGCCAAAATGTGCTAAGGTCTCATATTGTGTATGCAATATTGAAGTGCTGTATAGGTCAAAATGATGTGAAAACTTAAAGAAAGTAGGAGAAAAGCTAAATTTCCATAAAAGCTAGCATAATGAGAATCTTTTGGGGCAGTGGGAGGAATTAATTTCAGCTAGACAAGGAAAATTCCATATAGAAAATTACTAAAGAGTAGATGCCTCATTCTCACTTGAAGGTTTTTATTCTTCATTTAAGCATTTTGCAATTCCCAGAGATAAGTGTTTGATGTGCCTGAGGTCATTTGTAGCTTGCTGATGCTTCTCACTTCTTTCTGAAAGTTTTTGATAAAATCAGGGCATCTATATTAAAGGAAAAAATCTTGGTTTTTTTCCCATACAGAATGACATGCTGCCTCTCTCAGGTTCTTTACCAGAGTGCGTTGTAAAGGCTGACCAACTGAAGGATGAAGGTTTGTAATAAAAATAGAAATAAATTCTCTTATGCTTTTAATACATTTTTGGGTTATTGTGGGTAGTGATAGTATAGCAGCTGGGTAACACACACCCCACAAAAAATCTTCAGCTTATATATTCTCTGGTGGCTGCTATGCTGTAAGAAGGCTAGGTGACTTGTTCCATTCATGAGCAAAGAAAATGTTTGTTCTCTTCCTTGCTGTAGATGTTACTTAAAATCTAAGGGATAACGTGAAGCTGGGAACATTCCCAAGTAACAGAAGCTTTAAAGAATGAACAGCTATTGTTTGGCTGTTTGTGCATGGAATTGCAGTACAAGTTCCTGCTTTTATTGAAATGGTTATGTGATGCCAAACACTGGTAAAAAACTGACCCAGCAAAAGCCAATGGAAAAATTCTTGTGAACTTACTAGGGTTAGTATTTCACATATGTGAGATTATCTGTGTGCTTTATGAAAATTGCAGACAAGCCAGTTGTTTATTTTCCCTTTGGCAGCTGTTATTGCTGTTCTATGAGGAAAAGCAGCTGTACCATAGAAGTCACTAATGCTGCCTGAGAAGGAATCCATGTAATTTCCCCTTAAAAAGAAGGGCGGGGGGGGAATGGAAAAAAGCACATAGCACTGTTAACTGTTCTGAATTGTTACAGATTGGTGCTTTATGAATCACATTGTTTATAACCTGTTATATTTTCAGATAGTTGAGTTTTATAGGAAAAATAAGTAAACTTCTAATTGAAAGGCAGATGTAATCCTCTCAAAACTCCCATAATGGTGTTGAAAAAGTCCTACTGTTTTTCAAAATTAGTTCCATGTCTCTCTTACCTTAAAACTGGTCATCTGTAATCAAAAATGCAGTCCACTACTGGCTCTGAAAGTTTTTCCTAATGGTTGCAGTTGCTCATTAGCTGTTTAATTCTGAAGATGAGAGCTCAGACATGGTTAGGACACAAGGGAAGATTTGTTAGTCATTTTAACCTACCTGCTGTGCGTGCTGGTTTTTCATTTTGGTGTTACTGCCAAATCATGGAGAGGGAAGAATGCCTCTAGGTCTCAGTATGGTTATTGAACTGTAGGAGTAGTCAGCACTTTACAGGTGTGGGTGTTGGAGCTGTTTTAAATCTGTGTCTTCTGTCTTGTCATCTTTCATCCCACAAGGGTTTGTGAAATATACTGAGGAAATTAAATTAGTGTGTGCTACGTGTTAGTTTTTGTGTGGTATTACCAAAGGAATTCCATAGTTCTACTGAAAAAACTGAAAGGGTCTAAACTTTAACAAAGGACTATTTCAAACGTCAGCTGTGAGGGGCATTAGTAAGCAGTTTTATACTCCTTGAAATGCCTCTGGTTAATTTCCCATAATAAAATTAAAACTTACTGTCCTGCTTTCTCTATTGTTTTGATCCTCCACATATTCTCACACATATTATCTATCACCACGATCATGGTTTTCAGTTACGAGTCTTTTCTAGCCTGAGTTAGGGAAATAAATTTGGTAACTTGGGGAAGTCCATTGACCTGTATCTTCTATAATATAATAATTCTAAAACTGTGATTTCCTCATTTCTATCTGGATGTCCTTATCAATGGAGTAACATCCCTCACCTTTGTGGCCACCAGCCTGCTCCTCCTCTGGCCTCAAACCAGCCCTAATATTTGTAGAAATTGGCTAATGAATGGCAAAACAAAATCAGGGAGCTGAATTTTCTTTCTCAGTCCTTATAGAATCAGGAAGTAATATACCCTTCAGAACACTAAATACTTGAATTTACTTGCCTAACCTTGTAAGTTAAGCTTAGTGTGAGCTATGTAAGAGCACAGAATATATGCAGGTTTGTATAGTGTAATGGTAGCCTGATCCTAAAAAGATCTGTGTTTTATTACCACAGCATAATTTTTGTATGATATTACGTATTTTTGTATGATATTAAAACAGAATAATATAGTTGTTTTTTGTTATCTCAGCAGAATTAGTAGATCTTGCTATTTTTCTGTTTTCCTTTAGCAAGGCTGCAGCTGGAGAGAGAGATAAAAAGAAGGGTATGCACTGATACTATCTCCGACTTAGCCTTGCACCTGGGTCATCTTCAGACCAGTATCAGAAATTTTAACATTGATAGTCATGGATGACATTTTTGTTTTAAAGGAACACTAACAGCTGCAGTCTTTCTGAGTGCAGCTAACTTGCAAGGCTTTTTTTGTCTGACAACATAATTTAGTGTACAGATCTTTACCTTAGAACAAAGGAAAGCTGCATATACAGTGGGCCTCTAGAAACAAGAAAGATATTGTTACATTTGTGTGTATTTTGAGGATATACATGCATGTATGGTTTGCTTGACTTCTCACTGGAAGGGATTGCTGACTAAAATTACAGTCCAGTATAGCACTATCAGGAAGATGTGATTTTGTACTACTTTGATGATACTTCGTTACTTAAATCTGGTTTTGTTTATTAAGCCCTCCATGTTCACCAATAAATCCAAGTACAGCTGTTTCAGTTAGTGCAATCACTGAGGATTTGCTCCACAGTCTTGCTTTCTGTCAGAGATAAACTCTTGTACTGACTGAACTTTTCTAGCCTTTGCTTACGCAGTTTTCTACATCAGTAGTAATATATTGACCTATCCTTTGACTTGTTTATTTTAGGAGAAGGTTTAAATATTTGGCCAAAATACAAGGAAGTCAGTGGAAGTCTATCTTTTCCTGACAATTTTTTGACATTTCTAGGAAATCAAGGCTTCTGTGGCATCTAGCTGGCCAAAAATTGATAGTTGCACAGACAAGTTTTGGTACCGTGAACTAAGTTTTTTTACTACTGTGTCATCAGGAAAGAGAGAAACGACCAGGATTGCCCTGTGTTGGGGACAAAAGCATGTGTAAGGTGTCTTTTGCTTCAAAAGACCTTAGTCCAGAATTTTCTGTCCCTAGAGAAGTTATATAAATGTTCGTGGGGGTTTTTTTTCACTGGTCTTAAAATATAGGAAAAATAAAACTTTGTTATGCAGTAGAAGTTCTAAGCTTCCTTGGTGAGACATTTTACCTCTGAATCATTTTAGATTGCTTGTGCTATAAATACTTTTCATTAATTTAATAAATTATTTATGTGCTATCACAAAAATGGGGTTTATGTGCTTAGTTTTGTTTTTGTTTGATTTTTTTTTCATGTCATATAGATAGTTACAAGCAAGTTGTTGGGACATATAAGAAAATGATATAAAAAAATTAACTTAGCATATTGGATTAGTTGGCTTGCAAAGATAGTTAAGACTGATGAATCTACACTAGAGTGGTACTGCACTTACAATGACACTTCTCAGGGAAGTGATCTTTGCTTAACAGCAGAAGCTGACTGGAAAGTCTGAAATACCAAGATGAGAAGAGGAAGGTTTCTGTGGTGTACTACACATATCACAGAACATACATAATAAACTTCACAGACATAGTAGATATTTTTATTTGCATTACCCTATGACATTTCTGTTTAAAAGAATATATCTCAAAACAGTGCAGTCATAACTCACTTACATAGATGCTGTAGGGTAGCTGCTCTATTTCTTTCATACAGAGCACTGTCTTATCTAACTACTTAAGAGCTTTTTATAATTTATTTCAGGTAATAATCATATGAAAGAAGAAAATTATGGTGCTGCAGTGGATTGTTACACTAGGGCTATAGAACTGGATCCAAACAATGCAGTCTATTACTGCAACAGGTAAAACCAAAATGATACACATCTTTCATTCCTGAATTTTGTTAATATTATTATAAAGATAAATTGTGAAGTAGGTTAAAGGCTAGAAACCCACTATCCAGAAGTCTATTGTTAGATTTGTAAAATTACAGCAAAAGTGAGCTCATTCAGCATATCTGTATCAGTTAAAGGTGTAATATGGGCTTTAAAATTACTTACAACTCTTGAGATCAGGTATTGTGCATCAGGTTGTCTATATTAAATCATAACATAGGCTGTGATTTCCAGCCTGTTGAGGGAAGTAAAAGCCTTTTTCTCTGGTGTTTCAGTGACTCAGCTGCTGTCTCTATCTCCCCTAGTACTACCTGTCCCTGGCAAAAAATCATCAATGTAGGAATACCATTTTGGAGATTTCAAGCATTTTGTAAATACTCCGTATTTTTATACATGACCTGTTGAAAAGTAACAATGCTGCTGTTACAGTTTTGTTATCTAATCTGTTCTTCACCATCATGAAGACATAGTGATTTGGCAGCAGATAAGCATGGAAGGGCATGTTAACCTAGTCACAGCTGTCTGCTCTTGCAGAACACTGCTTGGAAGACCAGACCAAGAGCAAAGGCAGTCTTGACTGCGGGCCCTACTGGAACGAGCCTGCGTCTAGAGTGCCTCCATTATTAATTTAAGGATATAGGATATATTAACTTAAGTGCTGTCAGTCTGGCTTTGTGACACTGTACCCACTGGATTATGTTATTTTTGGAGCTCTGCTTTCATTGCTCCAGAGTTTAGTTTGTGATAAACATGAATGAAAGGTCCAGTGTTTAAAGGCAAGTATAAAGAGACAGAAAATGTGCAGTTTGCTAACATTTTACATATTTAAGATGACAGTTCAAAGTGTAAATCATCTATATTCGTTGTGAAAACTGATCACGAGTGACTTAAGGTATAAAATGGAAATATCAGACCAGCTTCGAAAGCTTTCCAAAATCACTGCAAGTTTCCTCAGTAGAAGGGGCTTAAATGCCAAAGTTGTAATTAGGAAGAGCAGGAATAATTTTTGTGTTGGATCATCACATACCACATTTGTTAGGACCAAAATGAATCTTGATGTCAGTCAGTACAGTATTGTATGTAATTATTTAAAAGAAAACAGGAGTTGCTTGGAGTTTTGTTCATGACAGGATATTTGAATAAGTATATACCTTATTCTTATCTATTTTAAGCCTGTTTGGGAGCCATGGGGACATACTGCCTTGAGTGGGATTGCTTTTTATTCACAGCAGTGCAAAAAAGAAAGGGCTGATATCCTCTCAGAATTTTAACTGGCCATGTAAATCTTGTGAACATGGAAAAATGTTTTCTGTTCAAACACATGCGAAAGTAAGCACTGCCCCCAGCTTTTATTTATAAAGCTTCACTGGCATCTGTGGAGTTGGACAACTGTTAAACAGTCTAAAATAGATAAGTAGTCCCATTCAGAAGACATTTTAATCAACATCAGAAAAACCCATGCAATTTGGAGGTAATCACAGGAGAAAGCATTCTTAATAAAGAAATGCTTTATGTAATGAAAGTATTTTAATTTCTGCTCTATTTTTTAACGAAGGAAGAATAAATTAGAGTGGTCTGAGATCTTTTGAACTGGTGAAGTTTTGATTATTAATGTGTTTCATGTCCTTTTAATTTGGCAAAGTCTTTAATCTTACTGTATTAATATCTGCAACATTTAGTACTTCTCTAGTATAGAGATGCAATTGTAACTTAGTAATTCACAGGTTATTGAGAAATGTTACCATGATTTACCTGTAAGCATGAGCTGACTTTTGAAAAACAGAGCAGGGAAAAATCACAGCATTCCTTTGAATGGCAGTAAAACGATACTTCTTGCTGGAAAATGCCAATTGTATAAAATACTTCTCCTTAAATGATGATTTTATATAAACTACTACTTGATGGTTTCACTTCTTGTAATAGGTTTTATGATTTCTTTTGTGCATAACCATATGCTAGATCTTAGACAGTGCCTTTAGAATTATTTGTCCTTTGTGCTCTCAGAGGTGAATGCATGTTCTCCAAAACCATAGTCCAGTAATGCACTTATGCACATACTTAACTCATAACATTTGCTTGTCCTGCTTCATTAAAGAAAGTTAAGATTGCCTAAATAGTGAATGAAAAGTCAGTAAGATTAAATAAGCCATAAACATGTGAATGTCTAGGCTTGAGGGGGGAGGGGTGAAGGGGTGATGTTTTTTGGTTGTTTGTTTGTGGTTTTTTTAGTAAGCTTTCTCATTTCCTTATCATCTTTCTCCTAGGGCTGCTGCTCAAAGTAAGCTCAACAACTTCAGGGAAGCAATAAAGGACTGTGAGAGTGCCATAGCAATAGATCCAAAGTACAGCAAAGCATATGGAAGAATGGGGTAAGCTAATAGAAATCTGAGTAAACACTAAAGACTCATGACCCTAAAGACATCACCATAGATTTTCTGAAACATGTGGAGCCAGGTTGTTTTACTTAGCTGTTCTTGTTCCGAAAATGTAGCAATTTTCTGAAGATGACCCTATCAGACTGTCAGCTCTTTTTATATATGTGGTTGATATCAGCATTTTCATCAGATTTCATTAGTTTGCAATCTTTTTCTTTCAGTTTATCAACTTGCCAGATTTAGTTTAGGAAATAATGGTTTTTTCCTACATCCTAACTAGTTATAAGTAACCAAAATCCTGCTGTTGGAACAGTGAATCTGTTAATGATGCTGTTACAGCATTCGGACTTCACATGAGCAGCAATAAGGGCTTAATTTTTCTGTTCAAAGCAGATATTTTAGCAAGAATAAGTTATGTCTCTTTGGTAGGTTTTCTCATTAATGTTTAAGAAATTAACTGTTTAGCCACTTGAGGGTGGGTTTAAGTGTTACCTGAAAACAATGTCAGGAATGCTCTAAACAGGCTGTTGATTTGAGTGAAGGGCCAATTCTTCCAAGATGTCTAACTCTGCATTTTCAATAATTAAATGCATTGTGGTTGTAGACTTAAAGCTGCATATGGCTTTTGAGATTATATTAATACCAGAAAATTAAAAAATACTTAAGATGGTTTGTTGGGTCAGTTGACACAAAATGGCTCATGTCCATATATTAAAATTTAGTTTGCAGTATGGGGTGGCCCCATCCAAATGACCTATTGCTAAACTGCATTGGTCTGTGTTAAATTCTGAACCATGCCCTGAAAATAACTGTGGTAATTCTTGCTGGCCTGGGACAAAGCCATGCAGGACATTTATTTTAAGATAAAATGTGATGGAATTCTATCACTTGAAAACTTTCCACAATACAGTTTATTTCACTAATACAAATGTAGACTAAGTAGCTTTTGGAATTATTAATTAATTTTGAAATTTTAGGTTGAATTAGTTGTTGAACTGGTTTTATTTTACTCTAGATTGTTTCTTCATGTAGCACAGTCCAGGCTCCCTCGATTTCACTAACATGGAGGGATGCTACAGGCTCATTTAAGTGGAGATTGGAGGTTATTTGAGAGTTT
Organism: Origma solitaria; assembly: GCA_013397895.1. NCBI lineage: Eukaryota > Metazoa > Chordata > Aves > Passeriformes > Acanthizidae > Origma > Origma solitaria. The sequence continues at coordinate 594,053 of VZRL01006193.1, read as the reverse complement.
TGGGTGTAAGACCAATGTTTCTTTGACATGCAGTGTAAGTGGGACCATTCTCAGGCAGTCAAGCTTCTCTTTATTTGATCGTCTTGTTTTAGTAAAGGACGGATTTTGAGCTACAAGCCATTGCTTTACTCAGCAGATGAGCAAACATTTGGCATAGGCTGAATGAAGAAACTGTTCTTGTTTAGTAATAAATGACCCCCCCCCCCCCCCCAGTGTAGAAACCACCTTCTCAACAAAAAGTCCTAGGTAAAAGATGTGTTCTCTGCATTATGGACACATACCATTTTTTATCAGAATTTGACAGAAGTTCTTCATATGTCACAGAAAGATGCAGAAATGCCACAAATATACAGAGATGGGAGCCATTTTAAAGTGGGAATGTCAGTTAAAGGTGGTATTTCCAGCCTGACTCTGAAAGAGCACTTATGTGCACAGGAATTTTGAGCAAAGAAATTGTTGCCTACTGTTCTGACTTGTACTGTGCTCCCAGAAACTTTCTCTGTAAAAAGCACTATTGCATCACAGAAATAAAGGATTGCATTTCTTGTCTGGTTAGAAACTACTTTAGCAAGTTAATGGGCCAAAAGGGAGACTGTTTTTTATGGCAGTAATTGAGTTAAGAGAGAAAACATTAATATTGTGTGGGTTCCCCCAGGAGCAATACTGGAAACTCCTGGAGTTTCATACTCTTACTGAGAGTGATGACTATCACCGATGTATCTAAAATGCTGAACTTTGTTTGCATGGGACAAAAGACCAAGGTCTATTAGTGGGCATAATTAGGCACAGGCTTATCAACCCAGTCAGTGTAGCTCAGCACACATCAAAAAGTGAACAGAAGTACTAAATAGCTGAATGTAGGTTACACAAATCTTTTACAAAATGTAGAAAAGATCAGTTTAGTTTTTTGGTCAGTATAAACTGAAAATACAGTAGAAGATGGAAATGAAACTGCAACCAGATGGACTTCTAAAATAGTTCAAAGAAAGATGATGTTTTAAATGTTGTAGCTAATTTAATTTGAAAACAAATACTGCTTAAAAGTAGTAAGTCTGTGCTCTCATGAGCTGCTGGAGCACAGTCTTTTTCAAAACATTAAGCAGACTTCCCTGATAAAAGGGTTTCTTACAGCATCTTAACAGATGTTACTACTATGCTTTATAACCCATTTGTCAAGTTGTTGAAGTACAACAAAAGGAGAACCTTTAGTTTGATCCTGAGACAAAAATAGACTATGCTGAAACTTGTAGGCCAGTGTTTTAATTTAATAATAATAATCATTATATATAATATTTTATCTATAAATGTGTAAAGATGGCAATATAATTATCTTCTATACCCAAATATTTAATATAATAATTATATATGTAATACATATATAAATATATAAATAGTGTGTTTGTAGGTCCAGTTTCTTAACATTGCAGAACTCGCATTAAGTGCATCTTTGCCCTACTTACCCATGTAAGTTTCTAAATAATCTCTTGGGNGCACACATCAAAAAGTGAACAGAAGTACTAAATAGCTGAATGTAGGTTACACAAATCTTTTACAAAATGTAGAAAAGATCAGTTTAGTTTTTTGGTCAGTATAAACTGAAAATACAGTAGAAGATGGAAATGAAACTGCAACCAGATGGACTTCTAAAATAGTTCAAAGAAAGATGATGTTTTAAATGTTGTAGCTAATTTAATTTGAAAACAAATACTGCTTAAAAGTAGTAAGTCTGTGCTCTCATGAGCTGCTGGAGCACAGTCTTTTTCAAAACATTAAGCAGACTTCCCTGATAAAAGGGTTTCTTACAGCATCTTAACAGATGTTACTACTATGCTTTATAACCCATTTGTCAAGTTGTTGAAGTACAACAAAAGGAGAACCTTTAGTTTGATCCTGAGACAAAAATAGACTATGCTGAAACTTGTAGGCCAGTGTTTTAATTTAATAATAATAATCATTATATATAATATTTTATCTATAAATGTGTAAAGATGGCAATATAATTATCTTCTATACCCAAATATTTAATATAATAATTATATATGTAATACATATATAAATATATAAATAGTGTGTTTGTAGGTCCAGTTTCTTAACATTGCAGAACTCGCATTAAGTGCATCTTTGCCCTACTTACCCATGTAAGTTTCTAAATAATCTCTTGGGTCAAAAGAACTGGAAAAAACACTGCTTATGCAAAAAGTCACAAGCTGGATCCAGCTTATATTCTTGAAATGCAGAGTCATTTGATGATACCAAGGAGTTTTTAATCAAACTTGCATATATATGAAACAGACAATGTAAGATCTTTTCTTGAGGGACCCCCTTTCTGCAAAAACAAGTGCTTACACTAAGCCGTAGTACCACAATAGCAAAACCTGTTTTAATTAAGTGGCCAAGCTAAAAATCAGTCGTAAGAGACTGTTTTACTTACAACAGAACATGTATCTTTAGCTTTTGATGATCATTTACTTTCTAACTGGAATTTCTTCATTTCACATTAGGTTGGCTCTGACCTCAGTGAATAAATACGAAGAAGCAGTTACCAGTTACCAAAAAGCACTGGATCTTGATCCAGAGAATGACTCTTATAAGTCAAATTTGAAAATAGCAGAACAGAAACTAAGAGATGTGTCCAGTCCTGTAAGTTTGCTCTGTATCTATTTATTTACAATGGTTTTAACTGGGATTTTGTAGGAAACTTAGCTTCAATTGCAATTTGTTTGTAGACTGGAACTGGACTGAGTTTTGACATGGCAAGCTTGATAAACAATCCTGCCTTCATTAGTATGGTGAGTATATCTCAAGGTTTACATTATCCCATTTTTAAAACTGAACTTTTAAGAACATTTCTTGTTTAATAACAAGCAGTTTTAATGATTTATTATTATAGCAATGGTTTTATTACACTGAATTTCAATATCATTTTACACTCAAAGCAAGAAGTGAAGCATATATCTCCAATAATGCCAGTCTTATTTCCGGTTGATTCTATGTTACTAATGGAACAACACACCTAGATTAGCTATGATGGTTTTATGTATGGTACAGCAGTAGAGCTCTTGTCAACAGATGATGAAAATTTCTTCAATTCTCCAGGGAGCAGTTAATAATGATACAAAGACTAACTCTCCTTCAGGAGAATTACCCAAGAGACCTTTCTGTTTTTACTCTTTCAAATTATCCCTAATAACCTTAAGAGTTCAAAAAATTAATATAAATAGCATATAGTGCATTCCTTTATGTTCAGTACAGTAACAAATAGTGTATTTCTCCCTCAGTATTCTCTTTTTTTCTGCATGGCTTTCTTAGCTAAATGGAATTAATTAACTTTCTAGAATGGAATTTGGAGAAAAAGAAATGAAAAAGAAAAACCCCCACAAAAAAAACAAACCCCAAACTTATTTCCTTTAAGAAAGCAGTTAAAACTTTACAAGCCCTCTGTTAGCTTCACTGGAACAGGACATTTCAACCAGTGCTTTTGTGTGGAAGTGCACTGCATTCAAAGGAGATCCATATATCTGGTTTGATACCACGCTCCAAATAATAGAGACAGTAGGCAAGAAAAGAGGGAGCAAGTTCTCTGATGGCATTCATGATTAAATAGCAGCGGAACTCTGTGTACTACTTCACCGGCCACATGATGTACTCAAGACAACCTGTGTCTGTTCAGAATCAATGATGTATGGAGCTAGCTTTTGGGAAAGGATCTTTTACATTGTTTCCAGAAGATGGCTGGTCAAGTAGATAAAACACAGGGCATTTATCCAGGAATGAATGAGTTGTTTTCCCAAGTAGTTAACTTGTTTGCTGTTAAGGTAAAAGAATTGCCTCACTGTCTGACCTTGAGAAAATTGCTTGTAGCCTACATTTTGGGCCCCTAAACTAGATCAGGCTTATTACTAATGGAAGAAACTAAATCAGAAACCTGTATTAAGCACAGAATTGACCTGCATGTGACATTTGACATCCAACTATTCACTAGAGAAAGAAGTTGATTTACTTTTGAGTTATCTACATATGGCAATATATTGATCAATAAAATGAATATTGGATATATCTGATTTTTGTAGTACCTTTAATAAGAGAGTTAAGAAGCACATACTGTGCTGTGTCTACTGGTGGTGTGTTCATACAGACACTGATTTCTGTACGAATTACATTACTAATGCTGAAATATCACATGGTTTTTTCTATAGTATCAGTCCACAGACACCCTTACACTATGCTAAATGCAATATGATTTTAGAGGTATCTTATGAATGAGAAATTTAAATAGCCTCATGCTTACTACAAAATAAGAAGATATGCAGTTACCACAGAAGAGATATGTTACCACAAAACCATGCTACAAAGTAAGTCTACACTCCAGTTTACTCTGAAATATTTTGTTGCCATAATCTTAATTGTTAATGCCTGGTACTAATCATAGTTGCAAAACTAATTTATCCAGGCTAGGAAGCAACAAAATGCAGACTTTTCTCCAAAAAGTCCAGTAGAAAACATTTGTGCTTGCAATTCTTCAGTGTTTTGTTTGTTTGTTTAGTTTTCTGGTACTGGGCTTGTTTATGTTTAATGACTTCATGTCATATTTTTCACGCCTGAATCTGTAACCACTGTTTTTTAACATTTAACAAATTATCTCAGTTTCATTTCCATGAAATACATTGCTGTAGTGATTCTTTTTGCTGTGCACGTACTCTTAATTTTGTAATAAAACATAGAATACAGCATGTGGATTTTTTCCCCATGTTTTTCTCAGTGATATCCAAGCAGTAAATATCTCATAATTTCAGCTGTATGTTGTCTATTCTAGGCAGCAAGCTTAATGCAAAATCCTCAAGTTCAACAACTGTAAGTATTAAATTGGGGTACCACTAAAACAAACATTTTTAGATGTTTGAATTAATAGAAGATGTATAGTACTTATAGCTATATTTTTGAAATACAGATATATTACTGAAAATGTAACTTTATTTTTGCTTACTGTAACTAAAACTACTGTAGTTTCTTCTCCTTGCAACGTAGTTCCTCTCAGTAATTCAAAAAAGAACTGGGGTTTATTGCTTACAGTAAAGGTCCCAGCACACCCTAATACCACCACTGTGCTAACTGTTCCAGGATGTCAGGGATGATGTCAAATGCCATTGGTGGCCCTGCTGCCGGGGTTGGTGGCCTGTCGGATTTGTCCAGCCTGATCCATGCGTAAGTAAGAACTGCATAGTTTTAACTGTCACATTTGTAGTAGGGTAATTGTCTAACATCTATTTAAAAGGGGCATAATGTCACACAAATTATACTGTGGGTTATTCCCACTGTTTGTTATTAAAACTGAAAACCTGAAGACTTATTTTCCAGGAGCTTGTTTGTTTGCCCTGTGCAGTTCCATCAATTGCAATGACTGAACTGCTGTGTGCTCAGCTTCACTTTCTGGTTCTCAACGTTGTTATTTCCTAATGCCACTTACTAAAAACATTCCTTTAAATCTTCAAGTACTCCTACATGTGCTTTGAAATACTGTGGATAAATTTACTACCTGATATCTCAGATACTAGTTAGGAAAGCTACAGATTTACTTAGCGCAGGTCAAACCAATTTCTGCTCTGGCATCCCTCCATTTAGACAAGGAATGTTTCAGGGAACTCAGTATAATGACGAATACCCTTACAAAAACCAGGACACAAGGCTTTTATAGTATAACGATGATAAAAACCATCTGGAAGGGTCTGGACAAAAACATGCCATTTGCTTGTATGCCAAGATCTCTTAAAGGGCGTACAATTTTACTTCATTTCAGCATTCTAGTCAATTTCAAACTGTTTTTAAGTTCCACCCCTTCAGGGCAAAAGTAATTTATAATTTATATCACAGACAGAAATGTATCACTGCAAAAATCTAGGGCTATTTTCACCAAAAGTGTGTACTACACAGACATCTATGAAAATATGGCTTTCCTTCAACCAGCAGGTTTCCTTCAAAACTGTGGTTTGAAGGAGTCTTGATAGTTTGCTACTTGGACAAACTGTAGAAGTTACAGAGAAGCCAGACCAGGCTTTTTGTGAAGTTGTGTTTTTTACTTACTTATTTTTTATTAGTAAACAAGTGTTACACTTATCTTTTACATGGAATTGGTCTCACCTATTAACTCTTAAGCTACAGCTATTACAGAGATGGATCTGTTATTACTTCAGTCAAGCAAGATATAAAGATGTGATAGTATTCTTGCTTTCTACTAATGACATCTTGTTCACAAGTACAAGTTGGCAGCTGCACACTGTATTTCTGGAACAGTTAAGGTTGCACATCAACTCTAAGAGTAGTTACTTTAAACAATTAGAGTGGATCTCTCAAAAAGAAGGGAATAAATCACTGTAGCAGATGTGTTATTTTACCATAAAAGGTAATATTTTTTGTAAGGTAATACTTTTCTCCTCCATTATATTAAGTTGAAGTAAAAGTACTAAAGAGTGAAAATAAATTTATTATGATAATCCTGTTTGGAGACACTTTAACCAGGTAAAGTCATAATACTACAAGTACCTTAAGACTGGAAATCAAGATACCTTTAATCTTAATTTTAATGTAACACACCTTTCAGCTGTATTGGGATATCGTGTTTTCTTTAAAATGCTGCCTTCACTTGCTGATTTCACTTAAAACTGTTCAACACAGGGGGCAGCAGTTTGCACAGCAGATACAGCAGCAGAATCCTGAGCTCATAGAGCAACTGAGAAATCATATCCGGAGCAGATATTTGAGTGGCAGCACTGAAGAACATTCCTGACTTCACGTAGTCATATGAATTGGAATGATATATAACCCCAAAATGCATACCATAGTTAGTAGCAAAAGCACCATTGTAACTCTTCTGCTTGAATAGAAGACAGAAAATTCTTTGTGTGTGTTTGCAAACAAGAATAAATCTGGTAAACAGATCTCTTGCACATAACTTGGAACATAGCGTTTATGTATAGTTACTCCTCTGAAAATTAATACACTGAATAGGTGGTTTATTAAAATCCCCAGGTCCAAGTCATTTCAGTATGTGCACTAGATTGACCTCCGGGGCTACTACTGAATGGGGAGGGGTTTTGTAGTGCACTGATCTTGCCGAACAGCTAATTCTAAAATTCTAGTGTAAAAGACATGTTACTCATATGGTGAAAATCATAATGGCTAAACTCCCTGAAACAGTATTGAAATACTGAAATATTGAAACAATAGGCCCATCTCATGTGCCCTTTTATAATGAGCATTAAGTAGTGTTGGAGTACGGAGTGTACTTAAAACTCAGGCTTGAGAAGTCTGTTTCTTTAAGCCTGTGGACGGGCCTTCATGAGTAACAGGAACTATTTTTCAACTTCATTGGCCAGGAGAGAGGGAGATGATTGCATATGAAGGAGTACCAAAAATTGTAGAGAAAGAGAAGACAGTAATTCTGTGTAGGATAATGCACAGAAATCAAAATGGAACTTAGCTTGGGAAAAGAAAGAGAAAGGAGTTTTAGGCTTTTCTACTGCCATGTATACCCTCACATCATGATGGTAGCCCTGGAGGTCAGAATTATGGCACTATGTTCCTAGGCATGGCAAGCTGTGTTACATTCCGTGTGTATGCAGTATTTAGTATAAACTTAAAATTCTTAACTGTAATAAGCTAAAACTGAGCCTGTGACTGTACAAATAACTAGTACTGAAAATTTAAAAAAAGAACTGCCTTAGAAGGATTCTTTTTCTATTCTTGTGTGATAAATCACTGGCTTAAACAATTGGGGATTTTTTTTAAACTTTAATTACACATATCTATCTAAAATGATGGTTATATAGTCAAGTTAAAGATTTTTCCACTCTACAGTATTTGTTTCTTGCTCAGTTAATATTAGTCTTTCAAAACTGCTGCTCTTCTGTACCTCTAGTATGTTAACATTTTAAAACTCTGCTTACTGTTCACACTGCTTTCTGATACAAAGTACACTTGTTCTTAGCCCAGGGAGGTTCTCAACAAACTTTCCTCTCTGTGTATCTGAACTAATTTGAGGAGCCTGCTTTGATTTCTAAGACAAAGTGATCTCTCATGGCCAGTAAGTGAAGAGGGATGTGGAGGAGTAACAATAAACTCCCACATGGAGAAATACACAGGAACTCCTGAACCTTAGACTTTATATCCCAGAGACCGTGTGCTCATAAAAGTGTTCCTCCAAGCAGAAGCAAATGCATAATTTGGGGCTAAGTAATGTAATTGATTCTAACAAATTGTAGTTGTTCATCTATGGTATGGCTCTTATCCTACTAAACCAGAGAGAAAAATGCAGTTGGATCCAAGGGGAAATGAAAGGAATTGGAAAAATCACAAAACTAGGAAGTCCATATTACCATTTGTTGAATAAAGAGGTAAAGCTTAATAGATCAACTTAAACAATTTTAAGACATTTCATACTTTATTTAATAGAGCTTGCCCATGTACTGCATTAAAATGCTTTTTAAAATTCTCTCTTTAAGTTGGTGTAGCTGCTTTCTTTGAGGCTGTAGGGATACTTAAGTGTTACGTTAAATACATTTCCAAGTAACAGCTTCTGACTTAACATCTGATGACAAGAAAGAGAATCCTTGAGATCTTTTTTCAGAGGTAGCTCAGATCTTGAATCTAATCCATTCAAGGAAACTGTTACTTTAGTTCAGATACATTGAGTAGGACTGGATACCATTTAGAAGAAAGACTTAGGGAGGCTGGGAGTGGGCTACAAAAAGTGTACGGGTATTACTTGGAATAGTGTGTTGTGTCAGGAGAGGAGTGTTGCACCTAGTATGTATCCTGTTAAACTTCACAGTTCGTCTTAATTCTCTCTTTAATATCTACAACTGCTCAAAGTGTGTTTCTCTAACTTAGGTAGAGGGAACCAAAAAATCTACAGTGGTCTGGACAGCTCTGCCAATGTATCTCTACAAACTCAATTTATTCTTAATTTGCAACAGGAATTCTCATGCAGTCAGTTAGTTTTCTGCTGTAAGACAGAGTGTCAAGAATTTCACGAGTTCCTTAAGAACTACAAAATGTGCTAATGTCCAAAGAAGGTGGTAGAAGCTGTACTTTTGAGTACAAGCTCAATAGCTTACTGGATTTATGGGAGAACAATCCCCAATGTTAAATGGAATGAAGCATTAGTTAGTTATCTGAAAACTACTCTATGAAGATGATTTCAAGAGTTGTAACTTTCATTTCACATGCTACAATATTGTGTTTAGGTTTTACTTCAGATAATACAGAGTATATATTAAAATGTTCACAGCATTAGCTAAGCCTTCAGGAATGTGCTACAACTGACTGGCACAATACTTTACTAGTAAACATTCTCTGTTTCTTGTGTATTAACAGAAAGGGCTTTATAGCCTAAACAAAAAACAGTGAAAACAGTAACAGGAGCTGCCATTACATTCTTTTCCATTGAAACCAGGAACAGAGAGGTCATTTATGCTAAAGTCTGCTTTTCCTTGAATTGCCTAGATTGTTTCAGTCATGCAACATGTCTTAATCACAGGGTGTGGAAGGAATCTTTTCCTGTGTAGTGATTGCACTGTATCTTGCGCTAAAATTTTTCATCCTGCTAGATAAAGTGGTAAACCACAATCCCTGTAAATATTGCTTTAAGGTCAATTGCAGTTTATCATTCAACTGAGCAAATATGCATTTACACATAAATGGTTTTGTATCATTACAGTTTCCATCAGTGTATAAGTAAGATAATTTGTTAGAGAAGAAAATATTTTGCAATCAATTGTAAACTCCTGTAACCTGCTTGCATGGGAGTACATTCTTCTAACTGTGTCTGATCATAAAGACACCTTATGAAATACTCTGCTTAGAAATTGTTTCAGTTGCACTTTTGGTTTTGTAACAAGTGCAAAGTCAAATCATTCATGTGTACTGAGATAGAACTAGCTGTGCAACTTTGAGTAGACTGTTTCATGGCTACAGAAGTCATACTGGCATAATGCAACTTGTCTACTATTTCTGTATCTCTCCTACCTCTTATTGCCATGTGGATACATCTCCTTCAATTTGTGTAGTTTAACTTGAAGATATATTATAAATAAAGTTATATACTTTTTGTCTGTAGAATTGTGGTTTTCTGGTTTCATTTTTTATGTATCTCAGGTAACAGGTAAATTGCATTCTTTAAAATACCTGTTCATGTTGGTTGGATTTTATCACATAGGCAGGACACATATCTAATTTACTGTTTCCTGTGTGGACTTAGTCCCTCAATATAGGAAAACTGGTCCTAAATGTATAGAATATTTTAACATTGAATTCTACACTGTAAGATTTTATACATGGAAAAACCTTAAGTAAAATACTGTGAAAACTAAGGTTGCTAAGTTCTTACATGTAGCTGAGAAACACAAGCTGCTGCTTAGAATCTTTAACACTAGTCCTAATGTTAAACCAGGAAAGACAGTCACCATTTTATCTATAAATAGCTACCTCTGGGTGACCATAGATATTTCAGCCAAAAATACTACCAGTTTTTGTCAAAACAAAACTAGGGAAAAGCATATTTTAGTGCTTGACCAGGTCCTAAACTTACTTCTGTATATGCTTTATAGAATTTGATCTAAGGCAGCAATGCAAGGGGTTTTTTCCTTCTTTTTCTTAAAAACCTATTTAAATGTCTCTGGGATGGGAAGAATAATTGGCACCACCTTTTTTTAACAATAAAAAAGCTACCTGAGTTTTGCTATTTTAGTTTTCACTTCCCTACTAGTTGGAAAATAACATGCCTGTTCACAGCATGCCCTATATTGCAGGGACATACAACTCTGCTCAGGACTGTAGATAATTGGGACAGATTTGCTGTATTGCTTCCTCTTCAAAGACTGAGCCACAACGAACACAGTCTTTGGCTTATACTGCACCTCCTAGCTCCTAGTGCCTCAACAGTGACAGCTGTAGTCTTTCATCTCATACCTTTATTGGGCTATATTTCCTATGGCTATGTATGTATCATGCAAATACACTGCCATGCCAGGTACCCCAATTATTTCTTTCAGGGATTTGGATTCCAGGAACTCATCTGTAAAACATCAGTTTCTTCAAACTGCAGCAGTTTTGTCAGAATCATGATTTTAAAAGGGTTGAAATACTTTAAAAAAATTAAAAGAAGAAAAATAAGTACAAAATGTTACCGCTTCTTATCAATCTCATCCCCCTGTCCTGAGATGTTGTAAATGCAATATAATTTGCTAGAACTACGGTTTTTTCAAAGGTTTTATTTTTAGTAGATAAAATGCATATGCATGTTTTAAAATATTTTAAAACATTCAAGAAATGCTCAGAGAAATTAAATAATCATTATTACATTTACAGCTATATAGGGATTTGGTTTTGTTTGTACTCGTCTTAATACAACTGGACTGCAAAAACATCAAGAAGTTGGTCAAAAATAAAACGAGCCAAGCAAAACTACAGAATTTTTTTGTTCAGCTTTGCTTGACTTCTGAAGAAACTACACAGACTTGTGCAATATCATCATACTCATATGTTCTCTTCAAAAATGTGTCTGTAAGTCTTAGGCCAGAGACACTCTAGAAAGGGAAAATATTTACAAGAGTTATTATTAGAAAGAACTGTTAATACTATAAAACAGCTATTTTATAACAGAAGTGTGCTAATAACTTACCTGTAATCCCTGCACTGAAGACAGCAATGTAAGTGCAAGATGGAGGGATGAGCTTGGGTGCAGCTTTCCAAGTTGCCTTCCTGAAACTCCACACCAGTGGATGGAATTAGTATTGCACATTTCTAAAACCAGATCCATAGTCCTTTCACTGCTAGAGGAAATTGAAAAACAAGGATAAACCTGTGGGCTTTTTTAAGCATTCAAAGACTGCAGACATGTAAAAGCTTGATTATTATTCAGGTTACTATTAATCAAGATTCATAAATAATTATAAGGTGGCAAGCAATATTGTGATGCACAGTAATACAGCTGCAGAGAGCTCGGTTTGACACGAGCATCCTGTCATTGGTTTAGCAATACTGGATAGCATAATAGGACTTACATTTTGGATGGACTACAAGCTTTCCATGAGAAGTAGCTGCAGGCCAGATACATGCTTTAGTCCCTGGCCTCAACTTCTATTTAGAATTGCTTCATTTAAATGTTACTCTTACAAGCCTAAGACAATTTGTGATTGAAGTATGAGGTGCAATCTTAAATAATATTGCAGACAGATCTAGACACACCTCTACAGATTTTTGGCAATCTCCTATTTCAGACAGCATTAACAGATCATGATAGAAATTTTTTAGATGTAGTTGTTTCTTTGTTTTTTTCAAATCTCTGTGTTTCAAGTATTTTTGTGTTGCTACAACTTAGAGTAAAGACCAGGTTTAAGTTGTTTCAGGAAAAAGTACTGAAACATCAAACAAAAACAGCCACAACTCACCCACTCAGGAAAAAGTACAAGGATCACATGACATTGTTACCTGCAATTTGTTATTTTACATGTAATGTCAAAAGGTTCTTCCAAATTTACAGTATCTGGTATTGTCTCCAATGAAAGCCTTACATCACCATAACCAGGAGCCTGGAAAGGAGCAAGAACGTATATTCTTAGATGTTGGATAGGGAAGTTGAAGTTTTTACTACTTAAGTTTTCATTTCCTGGAAGAAGCTTGGAATAAGAAAAATCTGAAGAAAGACTGACTGTGCTTTTGATTAGTATGGAAATCACAGCAGTTTTCCATCCTCAACTGATTACCACTTTCTTCATAGGTTTAATAATTCATTAGATAAGGATGGTCTTTATTATTATGTTTTTCCAGTTAGTTTACATCCTGAAAAGTTTGAATAGCCATATACAGTTCCTGAGAAGTTCAGCTTTATCCTAAGACCTCTGTTAAGTAACAGATCTGTGTGGACTACATAAGTAAAACTTCCCTGTGTAAACCCACCACTATTCTGCATCCTAAGAAACAAGAGAAACTGCCATTTCAGTCCTCTATGCCTCTGCCAAAATAATTAATTGCCATCAGTTAGAAAGTCGTATCATATGAACACCTGTCAGTTATCCATGAGCTGAACACATTTCATATGGTCTACTAACAAACCTATAATAAATATCTTAGTTACTACCAACCAGGACTGATTCGAAAGAGTAACCTGCAGATAAAAAGCATGTTTAGATTTCCAGTCCCACAAAATACAGATCATGAGGGAGAAATAGGGAAAAAATTTTCCTGTCCGCCAAGGCTTAGTTGTTGTACATGTTCCAATTCTGCTGATAAAAGGATGCTCTAGTCAAAGTTCTGTTTACAGCGCGATTGAAAGATATTCCTCAAGAGGTCCAGCAAGTCAGTAACTGACAGGCTGGGAACAGGTTTTAGTCTCATAGAGTTTGCTACAGACTAATGACAGATGACGTTTTAGAAAGCATACTAAATTGGACATTAGAGTAAGCAAAGGGATGTCAAACCAATGGGGACTTATATTAGTCAAGCCACATACATTTGGAACCTTGCAAGAAAGAAGGAATTATTCTGCACTGGAAAAATGCAAATATATTCAGCTGTATTAGATGACAGGCAGGAATTGACTGGAAAAATTATACTCAGTTCCCTAAACAACAGCTAGTTTTAGATAACATTAGGCTCTTCTTTTACCAGAGATACATTAAGAAAAAAACCCAACAAACACAAGCCCACAATAAAAACAGTATTGTAGAGAATAAACTGACAACTAACCAAATTAAAACAGGATCAGCATAGATGAGGCTTATACCGCACTATACCTGTTGAACTTAAAAATTAGATACCTCCAACAACTGATGGTTAGAGGTAAAGGCCTTGAACTAACACCAAGAGTAGTAACTTAGGTTTTATCCAGAACTGAGGCAATTGCTCAGATTATGGAATGAACTAGACAATTCCTGGCTTGCGCTACTCAAGAATGATATTCTTGAACTTTGGATTGGTTCTAGTCTGGTCCTGTACTGAATGCCTGTGAGCAGGTGGAGCACCCTTGGCATACTGTGAACATGCATCTGCCTGGTTTATTATCCCCAAAAGAGACTGTAGTTGTGAATTCCAAGACCAAGCCACATTAAAAAAAAAAAAAAAAAAAGGCAAAAAAAACCAACCAAAAAACCTAACCAAAACCACAAATTACAGTATGTGGATGCTTGTTTCAAAGGGGCATTTCTGATCTGAACCATAACAACGACTGAGGGACACAGTACAGGTAAAATTCTGGGCCTGGGTGGGAAACAATGGTTATAGTGTGGGCAAATGGATTAGGAGAAAAATGATTAAGGATGATATCTAGAAATTAAAAAATCTAATAGCACTTAAAAGATAAGGAGAAGAAAAGAGGGCGTTGCACTGCAACTCAGAGGGGGAAAACCCAACTAACTGCTATTTTCCTAAAGACAGATATTGCTCAAAGTACACAGAATAGCTAATATTTTTCTGTTAACCACAAGGCACAAAATGATGCATGACCAAAACTAAACCCGGAGTGCTTAAGTGTGTGCGTCACATGTAGTTCTCAAATGGTCAACAAGAAGGGATGCAGAGTGAGACAACACTGATTTAGGGAGGGGGGAGAAAAATGTCTCTAAAGAGAAATGATCAGCTGAAGGAGAAAGGTCAGTTGAAAATTAAACAGTTTATTGATAAAAATAAGCAACAAGTTTCAGAGTAGCAGAAGTAACTAAGTTTAGAAAAAGGGCAGTTTTGAATTTGATGGGGTTATAAACACTTAACACCTCAATTAAAAATCAAGAGATGTTTCAGTAACTTAGTGACTTTTAAGTGACTTTCCTGTGTATTTCCAGGATCCAGGTTTGCTTGCCTTGTCCCAAGCCAATGTGATTTGCCTTCAGAACTGCTCAATATACTAGAACATGGGGACTGGGGGAAAGACAGAGGCAGAGACCCAATTATAAGCTTTATAAACTCAGACTGAGATTCAATCGTCAAATTTTTTTTAATGACTCTTCCATATCTCTCTCACCGTCCTCAACTGAGAAGACTGAGGTTTAGGCATTAGAGTGCAGCTGTGCAGCTGACTTAAGCAAGCTAGTAATTACAATTTAAAATGTAAGAACAATTTATAAATCAAACACAATAGAACAGACTTAATCAAAACTGTGGGCATGAAAGACAAATAGTATGCATAAAAAAAAGTTACTCCAAGCTAAATTGTCTGTATGAACTTAGGAGCAACTTCCATGTCAAGAGTTGGCATATTTAAAGTTCTTTTGTCAGTTTGTTGCCAAATGGTATTGAAGCAGTTAATTTTATTCTAACAAATGTATTTTGCAACACTGGTTACTTGATTCTGGCAATTAAAGTGCTCAATCCATTAATTTACCCACACTTCACTGAAGAAATACATGAAATAACTCTAATACATAGAGAAAGGTGTGAATAAAAAATAAGGCTCAGAAAGTAAGCAGCTTGCACTTTTCCAAATCATAATGAAACTGTTCATTGAGTTTCCTTAAACATTAATGCCAAGTTAAATTAACACTTAAGTTAAACTTACCATTCTTTGGAGCTGGCTAGTTTGCAGCCTTCCTCGTTCACCCAGATTAGTTTTCCATACAATATCTAGTTTACCAATCACTGTTACACCTTTTATTACTCCAGCTTTCTCTGCAAATTCTTGCTTTGGTTTTAGACAGTATAAGTATTGACGTGTATCCATAGGTTGTAAATAAGTCCTTGCTCCAAAAGTAGATTCACTGAAAGGAAAAAAACCACTGGGTGTTAATTTAAACAATTATTTTGAAGAAGACTTAAGAAGCCAACCTTTTTTCCTCATCCCCCACCAGACTTACTGTGTGGGTATGCACAGTTTATTAATAGTAAAATACAGTTTATTAATAGTAAGACACATAGAATATTTTTTGTTTTCACAACAGAAAACAACACTAGAATTTATGCAGCACCAAGGACCACGGGGAAATAAAAAACCCTGTTCCTCTCGGCCAGAGAGAAATAAGATAGAAATCCACTCTGCTACATTATAATTTATTATGTGGCATCTTAGCATTTAAACAGAAATGCTGGTAATATTTCTTCTGCTATTTGCTTTCCCTCACAGTACATCTCAATGTCATGAAACTAAGATTCCTGTTCAGGAGAAAAACAATTACAGTGGATGCAAACACTTTGTAAGAACAATGCTTCATTATGCTGCAGGTGAATCCCTCAACAAGCAAGGAGAAGACAGAATTTTCACTTCAGCCCTTACTGCTGACGCACTCAAACATCACCTCCAAAAACCCAAGCAACTGCATAGCACAAACAGCCAGTTAACTTCACAAGCTCTTGTATCCACAGTAGTCAGTTATTCTGGTATTAGGTGTTTAACTACATGAAATTTAATTTATTTTAGCATGATATGCTATTTATAGAATATCACGCTAAAAATAAATGCTGTTTAGCATTTAGCATATAAAATTATTTTATATTCTAAGACCCTATAAGGGTGTATCACTGATTGACCTTGACTGCTGCCTTGCTAGATCATTATTAGAACAATAGAAAACATTTACCAATTTACTGATAGGACTCAAGGATTAGTGAGATGGGTCCTGTAAGGCTAAGTATGTACACAGAGATCAGATCAAAAACAGATCTGGGTTAAATTTTATATAGGAGATACAGAAAAAATAGTATGTTTTCATGTTCCCCTGTCATCATTGTTACAAATTATTTGAGGATTAAGCTGGAGATTTCTCTATTAGGTAGAACTATAGATTTTAAAGAACAGCTTCTATGAAAAGAAAACTGCAACAAATTTTCCTGTTGAATACATAACAGGAATTTGAACCTTTTACTCAAGGGAAGACGTACAATCCTCCCCTTACAGACAACTGACTAACTAATACTTACATCTCATGAAATCCTAATAAAGAGTTTCAAAGTCAAATATCCTGAATCTGAACATACCTTTCCCCTGCTGTGTCAACTGTGTTCAGTTCTGCAACATTGTACATCATAGATGGCTCTAAAGAAACCTTCTCCATAAACATTGGAGAGGTAGTGATATTCTGAATCTGAGCTTCCAGAAACACTTCATCTGTCTGAAAAAAATCAAAAGTGCAAGTTCATGAAAACCTGATAAATGTTATTAAAAAGAGTAGGCAGTCCTAGTATTTAAAAAAAAGTCACACATGTTTAGTTCATGCCTGCAAATCAAATTAATTAATGCAAGAAAAACCTTAATTCCGGTAACAATAGGAGCAAAAGTGTTAGTCAACAGGTATCTTGCCAAACAATGGATGTGGGATAATTTTGCTATGCTCTAGCTACTGCTTATTTGTAATGCATCAAATCCCCACTTCCCAAGACTTTCATCAATAACAACTCACGCTTTTATCTAGATTATTAAAATAATAGGATAAATGGTAAGGAATTGCAGTGCACAACATGCCATGCCAGATTACTAGTGCATCAAGCTGTATAAAAAAAATTAAAGTGTGTGTGTTTTTCTTTGAAGTGAAATAGTTCAGGTACATGCTCTGAGATTTTATTATTAAATACTAGCATTCTAGCTAAAATGCAAAATCCAGCCCCCTCTCTCTCATCTCAACTGCATCATGCCAAAGGGTACCAATATTGTACGCATCCAACAATTTAACTGGTGCTCTACCTTCAGAGCATCTGAAGCTAATGCCTCAAGATGGTATTGAAGGACCAATTTTAGCACAGAAAT
The DNA here is from genome assembly GCA_013397895.1 of Origma solitaria. Classification (NCBI taxonomy): domain Eukaryota; kingdom Metazoa; phylum Chordata; class Aves; order Passeriformes; family Acanthizidae; genus Origma; species Origma solitaria. The sequence continues at coordinate 576,331 of VZRL01006193.1, read as the reverse complement.
GAAAGCGATAGCCTTAAACTTCAGAAGATGAAAAATCATGGAACTAGAGATGTTTTTGTTTCAACTTCTTTTGTGAAACTGCAAATCAGTGAAGTCACTTTGCATCTCTAAAAATCTCAGGATAGAATAATTATGGAAGGCTCAGTCTGTTAGAGATATGAGCTCCCATAAAAGTGAAAACCAAAATTAAATAAGTGCCAATTAAAAAAATTTTGTAAATTTGAATATACAAAAGAGTTACTGGTTCACACCATTGAACTAAATGATTCTTGGAGGTCCCTTCCAACTGAAATAGTCTATTTTACAGATTCAGATGGAAGCTGTTTGAGTATTTTGTTATGATAAATTTTAAGAAAATACTTCTGTGAGAATGGTGGAAAGAAACTTAGTTTCTTTTTAAGAAGTGTAAATAAATGATTCTTTATACAAATTGAGTCTTGCTTGTAAATTGCAAAATAAAAGTGGGACAAAATAGCCAAAACATGTTTAGTCTCAAAAAATTGTGTTAGAAGGAGAAATACAGAATGGTTGTGTAACTTTTTGAATTGCCTTATAAACATATTGAACACAGCATATATATAGTAATGAAAAGTGTGCAACCTCAATAGGTTACAGAGACAACTTATGGTTGCAGGAACTGGAAATAACCCTAACTAAAAGATGGTTCTCAGTAATCATTGCTACTACCACCTGACTGTCACTTAAATTGATACTATTTATATCCCATAAATCCATTGCTCAAAGTGTCCGTTTACCCAAATTTTAGCAGTTTTCAAAGCAGCAACCATAGGCAGAAATTTAAAAAAGCTAATTTGAAATGGAAAAGAAAAAACAAGCAGCATAATGAAAAAGCAAGTTAGTTTTGTGTTACTCCTAATTTGGTTTAATATCACATCACTTAAAAAAACAACTTTTCAAAATAAGCAGTTTATGTTAATACAAGGCACACCTTAAAGTGAAATCAGACTGCAGAAGTAACATAGTAACTCAATCAACTGTTACATGCAGTTAAAATTGTGAAGTGCAGTTCCAGCTAGCCAAAGGCAGGAAGAACATCCAACTGCTGCTCTCTCCTCAAACCCACTGTCTCCACCAACCAGATGTGAAAAGTTCTGTCACAGCTTACACAAGCAGTGCTGTAGTGAAACCTACATTTCCATGGGTCAAAAGCAGAAAAATTTTAGAAGGAAATAACTTCTGTTTTCAAATAATGAATCTAATGAAATTTTGGTGAGGTATTTTATAGGAGGACCCCCACAAGCAAGAATCTGTAATGATCAAGTTCTAGTTTCAACAATGGGTATTAAAGAAAGAGCTAACCATTGAAATGATTAGCTGCATATACAAAGATGAGAAAACATCAGTTTATGATATGCAGAACAAACATTGCTTTTCCATTATGTTTGTAAAAGAATGTCAATAAAAAGCATAGAGACAGTTAAGCAATTAAAAAACCATACATATTTATAAAAAAATAAATAAAAATTACCACAGAACTGAGGTCACTCTAATGGGAAAATAAAAAAAGAACACATTAGAGAAATTAGGGTTAAATGTTAAAGAAAAAGGAGGCTAACTTCCAAACAAAATGCATTTCTGCATTTTTTTGCACCATTTAAACAAGACAGCATTAGTAAGACAGAAACATAAATAAAAATGGATGCAAACAAAGATGACAACTACATTTCTAATAACTTATGGCTAGTATGGTTACATGGTTTACTAGCTTTGCTTCAGAACCAATCCAAAGTAGAGCTTAGGGCACACAAGTCACAGACAAGATATGGTAGAATAAACTGACTCAAAAAAAGGAGTTAGTTTTTGAGCAAGTTTAGATTTTGTCCTGAATTTAAATCCATGCAATGGGTTGTATATGAAATGGAAAAACAGTCCTTGTCATCTTAACAGATAATTTGAAGTATCCACATATATTATGTCCCAAAATAAAAATAATGTGGTAATGTGTCCTAGCAAAGCTCTCATGTTGCAAGTTATAACAAAATTTGGCATAGTATCATAAAGGAAAACTCTTTTTTGAATATCCATCAATCCAAAGACCCAGCTTTAATTGCAAACTTTGTTGTCTGCCTCCCTGAGCATGCTTGCAGGAACAGAACCTTTTACACAGCCTTTTTCAAGGCACATTAAAGTCAGTGAGAGAGTAATTACATCCCAGGACTGCAGTAGGTTAGGGCAATACAGCATGTGTTCTATGCATAAATTTCAGTGATCAACTCCATTTGGGTGCTACTGCAATATAAGCAATAAGCAAGAAGATTAAAGTTCAGCATCATTCCTTGTCTTAGAAGAAATTAAATTATGGATTATAATTAGAATATTAATAGAAAATAATTATAGTAACAGGCATTATTAATAGACAGCATCACATCCATAATATTAATGAAAACAGTTTAACTGGTTAGTCAGCCTTTAAAGATCTTTAGTTAACTAATAACTGACACATACCATTTTTTTCTCCCCTGCTCCCAAGGATAATAGTCAGGATGAATTTCTTGGTGCTTTCACAGCACTGTAGTATCACACACAACATCTAACCAAAGACTTATTTCTAGGTTTTTAAAATTTAGTTGAATTCTATGGTCACAAGACATAGCAACACTTTATATACTTTCAGAAATTATATACAAGTGCTACTATACCAGTTTTCTAAGCAAATGAAAATTGCTCACTTAATATCATCCAAAATATTTTTTAAAAAATATTTTCAATCAATTGCATTGGTAAGATGGTAATGGGAGTTCCAAAAATTCGTGAACATGTAGAACAAAAGGCATCAAAGAGCCTTTTAAAAACTCTACATAGGAAAAAAAAGAACAAAACAAAACCCAAAACCACATGTACCAGCTTAAACACCAAAGCTTCTTGCCGATTTTTACCATGAAGAATTGGTGGCTAATGGAGTTGATGAAGACCCTTAGGAAGACCAGTCAGTATAACAATTTTGAAAAAAAAGAATACTTTTTATCCATGTAAAAAGTTTGGCCAGAATTTAACTTACAGAGGTTTTAATTTCCATTAATTATAAAGTGTTTCATCACAAAATTTACACATGAAGTATAAAGAGACAGAAACATTTAAGAAATCTGTCCCTCTTTTCCCTACCATATACTTCGTATCTGAAGTAATAATATAATCCACAAACTAAATAAGAGATTTATTTTGCTCAGAGAAATTACCTCACTTCTTAGAATTACTTTTTGTTCTTAAATCATAGCAGAAGACATTTCCAGACATTCCCACTTACAGAGGATAGCAGTTCTATAAAGGACTCAACCTTTATGCTAGGCATTTATTCTCCAATCCTGCTCAGGGACCTCGTACTTGGTCATTGTATGGTTTGACGCCTGTGGCCTACATGTATGTACCAAATTCTATCCATATATAGCCAAAGACAGACCTAAGTATGTCCAAATAAATACGCAAGGTATATGTAAGGTCATTTTGTTTTGAAGCACTGTGTGTAACTGTCACAAACCTAAAACTTACATTACTGAACTGAATGGTCATAGTTACAATAGGGGAAATTTAAGTAATTAAAATCTAAATTTCCCCCCGCTAATAAATTGTCATCTCCTTTATGAATAATTAATCTCCCTTAAAGTAAGTACTCTATCAGCCTAAATATACAAGCAATAACTGAAAATATGTGAATTCCTGGGAAACTGCAAAATATGCAAAATTGTTAGTCAATTACATTAAGGTCCTGACATCTCTTTTGCCCCTTCATCAAAAGCCTACCTAGCTGTAAACTAAACACTGTGTATCTACCACCATTTTTCCCTTCAGAACTGACCACGTTTCTCAGAAAAGTGTACTTACAAAGCACTTTGAATTTAATCTAAGTAATAAACCCAGCATGCCAAAACAAACCTGAATACACACAGTTCTCACCTCCGCATTGTAGAATTTGGTTTTCACATCAAGTGGTTTAAGAACCTGAATGAAATGGAAAAAGAACAGATTGACAATTGGTTTCTCAGACAACTTCAGCACAGACTGTTTTGAAGTGCTATGGTATTTTACTAAAAAGTGTTATTTTTCTTTTTGATCATACACATAGCAGATGCATGACAGAATATATGACAGCATCAACTCAAGAGTATATCCTTGCTGCTTCTTACTTGTGCACACTTGAATGTTTTCCTACTAAGCAGTTTCCTCATATTGAAAACGAGTAATTCTCCACCTAAGCACTGGGCTCTTAAAAAACCGCACAAATCCAGTGCTCTAAGCAAATCTGTGTCTGTAAAATAACAATATATCCATCCTGGGTCCTGCACTGGTCTACATTTGCTTTTAGCTATGAGCACGAACTATCTAATATTGACAAGTCCTTCAGAGCTCTGCAGCAGAAGTTACTGAGGGCTTCTATAAACAATGGAACAGAACTATCCATGTGTTTAGCTTTAACAACAAACCACTATTAGCCTTCACTTCCTTCTTGAAAACACAGCTGTTTCAAGAAATAAAAAAATCATAATACATAAATAAATAGTAAATCATATTAATCTCACAAGATTTAATCAGCAAAAGAAAGGAACTCGATGATATAAAATGTGATTATAAAGTGTTGGTCCTTAAGTGCTTGAATTTTGTGCATAAAGCCGCTGCAGTTAACACATTCAAATATGAAATGTATATAAAACGATGTAACTGAAAGAAATAATCTTGTATTATACTTATAAGGAAACAAATTTAAATTCTATTTCTGAAGACACTTGTTACCCTTTACACAGGGAAACTTCTTCTGTTTGAATAGAAGTGCACTGCATCCTGAGAGATCTCTGATGTTCCAAGTTGTCAACAACTTTTTAACACTGAAAAACTCAAGATAAAAAAGTTGTCCTCACAGAGATTTCTGCATTTTAACAGGCATAAAGTTCAAATCTTTCAAGTATTCATAACTATCTCTCTCTCTAGTGAGAAAAAAAAATTAAACATTTTAATTTATGTCTTTGTTGGTTGAGAGATGATTTTTTACACCAAATATTTTTCTTCAGTGAGTTTCTTATAGATTTTCCTACGTGCTAGGTTTTTTTCCTCTCTCTCTTCTGATAAACAAAGCATTTCTGTTCATTGCAGTAAATTTCAATTGGAATTCCATTGAAATAGAAAAAATTATTGTGAGGTTCACAAACCACACTCCCCAAAACCAAACAACAACCAAACCCTAGAAAGAATCATTCTTTCTCCATTTAAACATAACGCTGTTAATAACTTACAGAAAGCTTTGGAACAGAAAGGCACTATCAATCAGTATAAAACTACACAAAATTGTTTAAAAAAAAAGCTGATTAAAACCAACCAACTAACACCAGCTCAACTTCAAAGATGCTAGAAAATGTAACTGAGAAATCTGAGAATCTGTCAAAGAGGGGTTTTTTTGTTATAAAATAGCTGGTGACATCTTAGTAGCCATCAATTCCCACTGTAAACACATGGTTCGGTTTTCCATAACACTTATTTTTGTTGGTTCTCAGATTTTCTACTGGTATCGCCATGTCAAATTTAAAATATAACAGCCAAAATTCTCAGTGCAATGCTTTTCTCTTAATGAATCAGAGAGTATTTATAGAAGGTGTAGAAGTGTATATATACTTTTTGAGAAGCTCTTATGCTTCCTTCTTTGAAATAAGAGCTTCACATTTGACAGATAGCTGGCTTCAACTATTTTGACAATTCAGTTGCCTGTGCTGGGTTCAGTTAAAAACCATGGCAACTACACCATGCATGCAGAACCCTAAAAGATATGCACAAGTAAGTCTGCATACAAAATCTAAAGGAGACAAATCAACATCTCGTACAAAGCTCTGACAAGAATATTAGTGAACAGAGAGAAGATGAGATCTGAAGCTTGCACATGTATGTGTAAGCAATCAGAGAAAGCCTAGAGGGGACAGAGAAACAGAACACTGAACAGAGGAAAAGAATGGAGAAATGGAAAGAGCTTTACAAGGAATGCAAGATAAAGTACACAAAGATGAAAATTAACTTCACTAAAGATGAAGAAACTCTGCAGAGATGTTAGTTTCAGGAGGAAGGGTAACACAAAAATTTATATGGAATGATTTTCGCTAGGATTGTCAGGAAACACGTTTGACTAACAATATTTGGCAATTCAAGGCCCACAAGTTCTAACGAAGTTGTTCTTTGTAATGCATGGCAATTTAACGTTCTAAAGACTGAAATTCTTGTTTCTGAAGTATTTAGACAGAATACTAGAAACCTGCAAAATGCAATTGCCCCACAGAATCACAGAATATCCTGAGTGGGAAGACACCCACAAGGATCACGAAGTCCAACCCCCAGGAATATGTGTCTGAGAGCATTGTTCAAATGCTTCTTGAACTCTGTCAGGCTGGTGCTGTGATCACTTCCCTGGGGAGCCTGTTCTACTGCCCCACCACCCTGTGGGTGAAGAACCTTCTCCTAGTATTCAACCCACGCCCCCTGTGACACAGCTTTAGGACAAAACTACATAATGCTCGTGTTATTACCAGACACTCTGTGAGAGTATCTAAAAATGTATTCAGTAAAGCATGTCATGTAATCCTCAATTGCATGAGGAAGAGTCCACCATTATCCAAGACTCAATATATTCCTCTAAAAAACTAAACATCCATTAAATACACAGTAAACAAACCCTTTCCTGCCAGAACCAGTCCACAGATTAGAGTAATTTCCTGCCTTCCTCAGTTACTCTGATCTCAAGTCTTGAAATTTGTGTGATGGAACAAAAGGCTTAACCTCTGTCAGTTACTTCTGTGGGTACTAAATGTAATACATCAGACTTCTTTACTTACATTCCTTTAGAAACCAAACTACTTAATTCCAGTTTATAAAAGGTTATACATACTAAAAGAAAAATCAGAATTTTACAATATAAGCTCAATGGTTAGATGTATCAAAGTCAGAATGACCAATATTTGTTCTGTCTAAAAATAGTTACAAAGCTGTCTGCTTTAAAAAGGGATTGTTATTTAAGAGTAGACTTTTTTCTCAATAAATTAGTAAAAATTATAAGATATAATATTTATTTGTTCAGAGATGTTTAACTGTGTGGTAATTAGTAACCACCAGTTCACGTGATGTTTGAAGTAGTGGCTTTTAATGGTTCACTGTTAAAAGTGAACATTTTTGGTATGCAAAAGTGCTTTTGAAGTATCAAATATTTTAAAATGGATTTTTGAGACTCACACACTTACTAAAATAGAGTAAAATACTTCATGCAATACCTGAAATTTGAAGAACTTTCTGAAGTACATCTTCTCTCCAGTCTGAGTAGTATAACTTACTGCACAAACTAAGCTGAAAAAGACCAATTGGAAAAAAAAAAGTTGAGTTACTTCAAATCTTGTGCTATATCAAAAGCAGAGTGGCATGCATGTACTGCAGTTTCATTTAAGCTCATTTAATAACAAAAAAATCTAAAATTTTACATGTGTGTTCCTATCTCCTTTACTTCATGATGGATCACATCATCAATGCAACAGTCAGGTTTAAGTTCTGCCACTGCAGCACTAGAAGCTGAAAGGTTCAAACGCTGAGAACTTGTCTGAAGATCAGCCTGGAGACAGAAAAACAAAACACTGATTAAAAGTACAGCTATATAACACAATCGAAAGAAAAGTAACTTATGTTATAAAGTACTAGGTTTCTCTGAGCATTTTGTACCCTATATACTTTCATACATATTTCAAATCAGTTGGTCAGAACATGGGGCTCACAACACCAAGGCTGAGGGTTTGATCCCCATGTGGGCTACTGACCTAAGAGTTCGATTTATTGATCCTTGTGGGTCCCTTCCAACTCAGACACCTTCTGTGACATGTTAAGATGATGAGATACCTACAAAGCTAAAGACACGTTCTAAAACGTATGAATGGGCCAATCCTTTAATATGCAAGCTCTGTTTATTTTTTACATTGAGTTCCACAAAGACTTCTGGAATTTCTACTCTCAGTGTTTTATTTGCTCAGCACTAAATGCAAAAAACCAATTCACTAGAAAATAACTCATACAATATGAAGATCAGTGTACGCTTTACAGGGCATTGCATGGAAGACCTCATCGAAAGTGAAGGCAAGTGGATAAAACTCCGTTTTTTTAGCTGTAGAAGTTTAGCTACACCAATTCTTCAGAGAAGTTTTAAATTGAGGGTGCATGTCCAGAGAATGTGAATGGAGCTGGGGTAGTTTAGCCTGAAGAAAAGGGCTCAGGAAAGGGACTTCATTGCTCTCTACAACTACCTGAAAGGAGGCTTTAGCCAGGGGGCGATTGGTCTCTTCTTGCAAGTAATAAACAATAGGAACAAGAGGAAATGGCCTCAAGTTACACCAGGGGAGGTTTAGATTGGATAGCAGGAACAATTTCTTCATCAAAGGGGTTGTCAAGCATTGGACAGGCTGTCTAGGGAAGTGGTTGAGTCACCATCCCTGCAGGGGACGGTGTAGATGTAGCACTTAGGGACATGGTTTAGCAGTGGACTTGGCAGTGTTGGGTTACCAGTTGAACTGGTTGATCTTACAGCTCTTTTCCAAGCTAAACTCTGTAATGATTCTGTAATAAATCCACTTTTGATACAATCCTAGTTTTTAATTTTAATCTTTGGAGGGTTCTATATTAATTTCTATCTTACTCTTCCCAATTTTCAGGTGTATTTTCTGGATCGAAAAAAGTGACATTTATTTCCTAAATTCTATGTATTAGCATTAAACATACAAAACATTGTCAGAAAACACAATCACCCTATTTTATTTTTTTATAAATCCAGTAAGTGGATTTCTCTTCACATACCTTCACCAGTATGTCCTTTACAACTTGATTGCTATCATTGTGCACACTAATATAACTGGAAAATGTCTCTCCCAGAAATATATTTCTGTATTCCAGAGCAAAAGAAAGAAAATAAAACATTTTTAGTAACAGTTACTAAAAAATCAGAACATTTCATTGAAACACTTTTAAGTTCACACACATACATGTTTGCCAGACCAAATCTGAGAAGAACCTTGGCATTTGCACACCCATACTTCTGAAGTCATCTTTCTAAGACAAACAGCTTTAAAAGAGAACAAATAAATCAGAATCTTTTCTAGCTAAAAATCTGAGAGGAATAAGATGGCTTTCAGTACCAACAAAAACTACGGTAGTAAATTTTGTTAGTATAAGATGGGGTTTCTAGTAGTGCATTACCTTAGAAATTCACCCACAGCTACAAATCTCCTTCAACTTTCAATCCTTATTAGGTTCAGTCAGGCTACAGACAAGAAACATCAGGCAGCATACATATATACATATATATATACATGTATATATGTATGTATATATGTATATATATGTATATAAACACATATCTATGTATATAAGTATATATAAATATATGTAAATAAATGAAGCCACATATTATTTTTAAAATGACTGAACATCTCATTGCAGAACAATGGTATTCAAATAGAAAGAAAAGTATGAATCCTAAACAAATTGTGTCCTAAACCTTGCATATTACAGCTATAATCATTCATTCTTACCCAAAATTTTGAGGCAAAGTCAGCATTTCTCCTAACATCAAAGTTTCTGCACCCTTTACAGAAGAAGGGTCATCCTTCATGAGCTGGTTAAATAGATTACCTGTAAAAATATCAAGTTGCTATTAATTAAATATTTGCTAAGTCTAAAGTTTGTCTACATTTAAGTTAGATACTTCATCACTTACTTAGATGTAGATTATTTTAGATATATTTCTTTTAAAATTAACTTGTTTAGGGATGAAATAAATACCCACAGGCCTGCCTTTAAGTTGTAACTTAACTTCCAGGCACTTGTGTCCAATAATTTATTCAGTATATACATACTGAATAGCACAATTCCAAAGGTATTGCTCAAATTCACATTGAGTTTTAAGAAGAATTCTATCCATCTAAACCACATTGCACAGAACTAATCAACTTCAGTTACTTTCTTCCCCTGCTTGCTTTGTATTTCCACACAATCCTCCTTCTTGAATCTTTCCTGTGACTCTTATACTTCACTTCTAGACTTCAAATATTTCTCGGAGACAAGACAGGGATTTCCAATTTATGATGGCACACCAAGCATAAGACAACTCAAAACCAGTGATGGTCACAAGATTGTTTTTCCACAGGACATTCATGTGTTGGTTCTAATTACCAGGGCTTTTTCTCCAGATAAAAAAAAAATACAGTCATGTCAATCTTTCTCCACTTACACATTTCTCTCACAGAACTGCCTCCGACTGTGTGTGTCAATCGCTCAGATTTGAGGTCATGTGTTTGAGTATCATCACCAATCTTTCAAAGGTGTAGGTCAAGAGCTATGGAGTACACCTTGGTACTTTCCTTTAGCTATTACCAAATCTGAAATATACTGCTCTTTCAGATTACAGTCTGTGGGAGGTCATAAGACTCTTCGAAGTGTTAGATGGTCACCCTGCTTAAACTTGATAATACATACATAATAATCAGTCAATAGAAAAGACATACCTGGCAAATCTCTTTCTTCACAAGTCACTGGAATATTAGTGAATAAGGTGGGTTTGGTTAGCCTCATCACTGCAAAAATCAAAAAACAAACCATAGGTCAATAAAACAAGTATTTTAAATTTTTTTTTCAAGTATAATTTTGCCTTGCTGTCCTTCCACCAAAAAAACCCCAACAAACCACAACCACCAAATAAATCTTAGCCTGAAAAAGGATCACATGGCCTTTCACAATATAAAAAAACCTCCCTGCTATTCTGAGATCCAAGAACACTGATAATGCCATTGCTCCCTCTTGCTTTCTTCCCCCGGTGAACTAACCTACTAATCTACTGCTTTCAATTTGATGTGCTAAAGGTCTTAGACCTGCTACAGCATTAAGTGCTTTGTGGTCTTCAGAAGTGTCCCAGTTTCATCTGGTTTGGACTTTTCCAGGTTAAGTGCCTGTCCTGTGATCCTTGTTGTTCTAGAATGGGACATGATGAGTCATACGGACCCTTTCAGTCAAACACCAGTCTATAAGAAATTGCATTACACTTTAACCTACAACACATACACAAGGCAGAGTTACAAGACTGAAAGCCTACATTATTTACACCACTGAATTTTCGGTAAGTCACAAACTGTAAACTCAAATAAGCAAAACCATCACAAAAACCTCAGGAATACACTTAAAACTATTTTACTGATAATGACAGAATCAAAATCATTGATGTTTTGCTATCTAAAAAACTCTGCTTCAGGTAAGCAGTATTTTCAAAGGCTATTTTAACTCACACACAAGATTATTTTTACTGACATGACAGATTTAATATGCTACTTAAAAGAATTTCTCCTCTTCAAATTAACCAAAGGCCCTAAACTTGTATATACCTTATCATTAAGGCATTCATATGAAACAAAATTGAACATTTGTAATCTTAGGTGTTAATCTGAACATGTAAAAACTGTGGGGCTTTTTTTCTTTGAAACTTAACAAATATAAAACCAACTAAAACTAAAAAACGAACCAAAAGGATTTCTCTTGACAGCAACAAGTTAATCAATACCCTTCCATTGACACATGTGTGGTGGGTTTATTTTTCTTGTACTTTTGTACAGCTAATAAGTTCAGACAGCATACACTGTTTCCAGTGGTGTATTCACTTACTTTGATATACATTTGGGTACAGTGGGCTGTATTTGTTCACAAGAACTTACACCACCATACAGCAGACTTATGCAAATTAGCATTGACACAAGCAATTCTCACTTTTCACATGGAAAAAAAAAAAAGGTAATATATTCTCTTTGTTATGGCAAAAAGTTGAAAAACAGGACTTTTGAAGACTTAGAACCATGAGGTATATTAAACAAAACCCAAGATATATGAAATAGAGTAAAATAGTGAACCACACTGAACACTGAAAATGAAAAAGAGAAGATACTGAATTACACATGCATATGAATTAAGCATTCCTTGAACAGAACAAAATGAAAGTCTGGATTTCAGCTTATACAGGAGTGCTAACCAAGACTAGTAATTCTGTAGAGCAACTGAAGGTGGTGTTCACTCTTTAATATATGACAGTTACCAGCTGAGGTGCTCACAGCTAGCAGTGCATCTATCATTATTCTCATATAAGCCAACCCAACGCAGCAAAAAGCTGGCAGCTACAGTGACAGCAATCTATCCTTCTGTTTAGAAAAATGTTTGTTTAGCTCTTTTGTCAGTATATCAAATTAATATAGTAGGACTGTATTACTGGTGTTAACTAACTTTATTAACATTTACACAATTTGTATTTGCTGTTTCTGAAGAGTTAAGTCATGTTTCAGAAAATAAATAAATCCATCACAATGAAGTCACAACAAACTATGACAAGTATATTATCATATTTATTAGGACTACTAAATTAATGTTAGAAAATATACCGTCTCAGCCTGTTTCTTCTAAGATCCTAGACACAAAATAAATTAAATAGAAATCAAATCACATCGCATTTTATTCCATTTTATCTTCAAAAACATTGATGCACAAAGAAATTTTGTCACTATTAATGTTAAGATCAGAAATATATCGTCAGTGGAATAACTTTGCTATATAAGCTTTAAAACTAATTACAACCCTCAGTTACTCTAGACAGCATATTGCATCAATTTTACTAAGTAGTCATATTAAATGTCACAAACACTCCAAACATCAATATAAGGACATTTACAAATGTCTTAAAATTCAGTCAAAGTTTAAAAATACATGTCAATGACTCAAATGGAGCAATTTTAATCTAAAAAAAATGTAATGCCTATAATAAAATATAATCATGTCATATAAGGATATAATTTAAAATGTAAGTCTAAGGGGATTTTACTTAATTTTTACACAGAGGGATCTCTGTTATGCTTTTGCGCACATTGATGTGACTGACATTAATGACAATCTAACAATCTACAAATACTAAACATTTATTTTCTCCCTTTCCCAGACATTACAGACCTTGACCTCCAGCTACAGCAAAACTATCTAGTGTTAGGAGTGCAAATGCATACCCTTGCAGTCATATTGATCCCAGCTTAACTTCTCTACCGACCCTAAAAACATTTAATTGAGGAGGGACAGCATGACCTTGGAACACTTCATTCTTTCAGGAGACAAAAAGTCATGCTGAACTCAGCTTTTTATGACCATAAAAGGCATTCAAATTCTAGGAGACAACAAATAAGAGGCTTCAGACAGCAGTTTTATTTCTTAATTTCCTCACTTTTAGCTGGAAGCTAGTTCCCAAACATGATGAGACAAAAGAACAGAAACATCAGGAAAAAAAAAATCTTATTATCAAAGGTGCAAATCGGCAATTTTTAAGTTGTTCATTATTTTTCAGCCCATAACTCCCCCTGAAGGTATCATTAATATTTCTGTGAAAATATAGCTAACATTACTAGGACAGTGCATACATGCCACATAAATTAAGTATGAATTTCATGTGAGGGATATGCCTTAATTAAAAAACTCACATACTACTTTCAGGAAATAATCAGCTCTTGAAAGTCTTAATGTCAATTACAGATAATACAGCAATTATTACAACTCATTTAAAAACACTTTACCTTCTCCTAATAGCAAAGAAGCAGAGAGATGTACTTTGCTTAATTGAAAGCATAAGTTTTATTATCTGACATAGCTTACCACAATAGTTTGGAATTTTTATATTAATTTTTTTCCTTTAGACCACCAAGGTAGAGAAAAGCTATAAAATGCAGTACTAAGCCAAAGAGAAACTTACTAAGCTTAATAGAACTGCAAGTCTTGAGGAAGAACAAAGTTAAAGAAATATAACATTATGGTTAGAAAACTGTAGCAAAGTAATATCAGTAGTTTTCTTGCCATTAATTCATCAGTTGTTCTAAAGTCTATATATTCTAAACTGCTTAAAAACTCCAGTATTTCAGACAGTAATTTTATTATTAAACTATATCTTAAGTTATAAACTAAATATAATTCCATATTTATGTACAAACAAATCCATTTTATCTGTAAGGCTTAGCTGTTCCCTAAGAATATTTCTAACATATTCACAGTATAATATATCACAGAAAATCCATATCTGTCCCACAGATCTTTGGATAGTAGCATTGCAAGATGGCAATTCATTCTGTTTAATGAGTCTATTCAATTTTATCCATATGTCCTCCAAATTCTGGTTATTACAAATAGACTGTTCAATTGTCCACTTTGCTCTATAAAATGCATGCAGTTTTAGTCTTTCCAAATTATTTTGCAATTCTTGAGATAAAGGACGAATCTTTTCTTTGAGTTTAGCACTAGGGAGAGAGACACTCCAAGACCTTTTCAATTTTTGTTTTCCACTAGGTGGTGGTTCTCCTTGATAGTCCAAGTTAATTGGTATGTGAACAGCCTGTGCTTGGGTTAAAGCTGGACCATGTTTCATGCTAGAGTGAAACTCAAGGAGATTTTCTGTGCAGTCATAATCAGGAGATCCTGTAACATACTCTGAAGATGTAGAAAGTTGTTTCAATTCTTCCGCTTCCTCACAAGAAATAACAGGTGCCTGCTTTTTTGGTTTGAGGGGAAGTCTTTGTAAATCATTTGGAAACCAGGGTGCAAATCTTGGTAACTGACGAATGGGAAACTCCTTCACTGCTGCTTCTGCAAACTTCTGCAGTTTTATTAGATCTCTCTGATGTGGTCGATAGTGCAAGACCACGTCCATGCTTGAACAGTAGGAATCCAGTGATTCTTAGGAAAACCGTCTCTTGATTAGGATTCTCATATCTAGACTGAAACATCTTATTTACAAGAATTTCCTTGCCCCATGGTGCAAAGATCAGTAGAAAACAGGACCTAAAGCAAAAGTATTATAAAACAATAAGATACTACTATATTAAGACAAACATTGCTAGGATATTTTTCAAAAAAGAAACAAGTAATAAAAATATGTCAGCTATATATCAGAACATTCTACTTTATCTAGGCTGAACATCAGTGGCTGTATTCCATCATCACCAGTGTAACTTCAGTACACTGAAGTATTCATATACACACTGTTTACTCAAATCAGTCCTTTTCCAAGAAAATTCTTTTACTGTCACCATCTCATACCTGCTATCCATCACTATTCTTATTATATTGTTGTGATGTATATTAAAAGGCACTGCCTATTCAATTTTTTTATGCTATTGAAATAATTTATCTATTTTAATTATTTTATTTACTATTGCCTATTTTCTCAGATTTAGCAGACGATTTTTTGAAAGAGTCTTCCTCATGTATCAGCATTTTAAGCCCGGGCACATAAAGCAACTAGGAAACACATGTGTTACAGAAACCCTTCCCAAAATAGTACCGACTGATACAGTAGTTTTTAAAGTAAAAAGTTAAAAGGGAAGTGCTCTAGGCAAATTAAAGCTGCCTGCTTCCATTTTGTATCAGACCTATACATCTAGTTTTAGCCTCAAAGCTTCCAAGCGCTACATGCAACTACACTTTAATCCTTAAGGAACTGATAATTTCTTAATTTATCAGACTTTAGGAATAACTAAACAATTTATTAAGCCCTCAAAGGCTTTATGCTTTCATATAAAAATTTTGTTAAATGCAGGGGCATGGTAAAGGGAGAACTACAAACACTGTTACAAAGCATAAGTAAAACAAGCACTGTGCTGCTTTCCTGTTTCCTGCCCTTCTCCCCCTTCCTCCTGCCCCTTTAAGAAATTTGCAATCATTTCAGGTTCTCTGATGGAGAGCAGTAATATACAATGATATTAAAATAATAAAATCTAGGATTGCAGCTGTCAAGATTTTGTTTAATACAGTCACAATGCAAATAAAGCTTCACACCTTCCTCACTGCCTTTGCAAAATCTACAGCCTGGACACTGCACCAAATTCAATACAAGCCCGAGGATTGCACTGGTCTCTTACAAAAGCAAAATGATCCACCATAAAGCTTTTAGCTTTGCATTAATTACTATCAAAATGTATTTGTCAGCTGATGATGTTTCATTTTCTCAGGTTTTCACCTTTATTGTGTTTGCATGTACACGTATTTGAAAAGGGCTTGTTGAGCTCTAAATTATGGTTAACAGATTTTACTATCACATACAGGCATCATTAAAAACTTTGTCCAGGAGAGTCTTAAGACTACATGGGCTCTGAAATTGCTCATACTTGCACTAGTTTACCCATCTGGGCAGCTTCACTGATCTAGAATGCTTGCAAAGTAGAGATTCTATCCAGCTCTTTATTACACGTACATAACTAACAGCATTTACGATTCAGAAATTATCAGATTCTTCACAGGACTCTCTTGATTTCTGCATTAATTTTGGAGGCATGCAAGTGACCTACACAACAGTGTTCGCACTATTCATGATGCCTGAATCAAGAAGGTAAGTCTCGTAAAGTTGAACATTAAGCATGAGGTGAAAAGGACAAAAGCCATCCAAAGGGAAATCACAGATTCAACTGGGTTGGAAAAGATGGGTTGGAAAAGACGTCTAAGATCATGGACTCCAACGTAAGACCGAACACCACCTTATCAACTAGTCCATGGTATCAAGTGCCACGTCCAGACTTTCCTTAAACGCTTTCCGGGACGGTGACTCCACCACCTCCCTGGGCAGCCCACGCCAATGTCTAATTACCCGTCCTGTGAAGAAATCCCCCTAATGCACAACCTACACCTCCCCTGATGCAGTTTAAGACTGTGTTCTCTCGTGCTGGAAAACAAACAACAAAAGCGGCAGCAGGGGAACTGGACAGGAAATTATAGCTAAACATTTTCATATAACTGAAGCCTTGTGCAAAGCACAGACGCAGCCGAACAGCCCCGCTGAGCCCCTCACGCCAGGCGCACACCCTGTGGTGTGAGGGGCATGGCAGAACAGCCCCCGCCGCTCCCTTACGCCTCTGGCGCCTCCCGACGCGGGCCCCCAGCGCCGGGCCGCCTGCTCCATGTCCTTCTAATCCGAGGGAAGAAACACCCTCGGCTGCGGATCAGACACGCTCTTTCACCACCGGATCAGGGCCAAGCGGGCCGGAACCGGCGGGGCCGCGCTGTCAGTACCTTTCAGAGCCAGCAAATGCTCCTGCTTGGGCTGGTTGACGTCCATGGCCTTCACCCTGCGGGATGGCCGGCGGAGATGGAGGAGGAGCAGCACTGACTGCGGCAGCGGCAGGCACGGCCGTCCCAGGCTGCAGCGCGGCGGGCGGGACTACAGCCCCCAGGGCTCCTCGGGCGGCCCGGGCGCCGCGCAGCACCGCCTCCTCCGCCTGCCCTTGTCGCTGCGGGGCACGATGGGAGTCATAGTTCTGCAGCTCTGTAGTTTTGCAGTTCTGAGGAGCGGCGCCTGCGCCCGCCGGGGTGGTGCCTGAGGCGGCGGCGGCTCCCGGCTCCTTCCTGCGGGGCGACTCCGCTCCGCCCTCCCCGAGATGGCGGCCCTGGCTGTAAGCAAGGCCGGGGCCGGGCCGGAGGGTGGCCGCGGGCCCAGCGCTGGCGGTCGCGGCCCGGCGGGTTCTGCGGTGAAGGTGAGGCGGTGTCTCGGCCCAGCTCCTTGTGGCGGGGCGGGCGGTGCCGAACGGGGCGTCGGAAGCCTGTGGTACAGGAGGTGTACCCTGGCGTGCCGGGCATCTCATTGTTTTTTTTGTTTTTTTTTTCTTTCTAAGTGAGCATCAATTTTGCTTTTCGGTAGTAGTTTGAGATGTTCCGACCCGCAGCTGTTTGCTCCCACTAGATCGGTGCTGCGTTTGGAGCTTGCTAACTGGCTCACTTGGTGTGAATGACCTCTTTATGAGCATCAGCTGTGAGGGAAACTCTCCACCGACCAACATTCTGCTCTAGTAGGGTCTTGCCCGCCGCTTCCTCTTCATGCGAGGATGTTTCTGCTGGTTATGCCTCTTGACCAGTAGGTTTGTCTTGTGGCAGTGTATTAAATGAAGTGGGCAGGAGCTAGTAGTGATCAGGCAGGATGCCAAGGAGTTAGAATGTTCTGTTTGTGTCTAATTATTTATTTACTCTAAGAAAATCTTTAGTATAATCATTAGTTACGTGCATAAAGCAAAATTACTGAGTCAGCTTACATGCTGTGATTTACATTAGTAAAATAAATTGTCATATGGCTTACTGCATGAAGTTTTGCTTTTTAATTAGTTCAAAACCAAATATGGTCTTTTTTAACTTACAGGTTCTGGAGTGTGGAGTCTGTGAAGATGTGTTTTCTTTGCAAGGGGACAAAGTTCCGCGGCTGCTTTTGTGTGGCCATACTGTCTGCCATGACTGTCTTACCCGGCTTCCCCTTCATGGCAGAGCAGTTCGTTGTCCTTTTGATCGACAAGTTACTGAGCTAGGTAAGAAAATAGAAGTTGGACATTCTTGACACCTGTCAGTCAAGGATATCTAGAAGATAATGCTATACATAGGTTGATGGTTAGTGTACCACTTAGTAATAATATTTGCAAGTAATGAATGTGTATTCATAGATGCTCATACCACTGCTAAACACTAGTAAAGTGGGTATGTTAGGAAAAGAAAGTAAAGATTTGTCTTTCTGTTCTTGAACCTGGGCTTGCCCACTTTATACCTTGAAGTCTTTTTGTACACTTATATTTACAAGGGGTCTACTCTGTTTAATGTTTCTGTCTAGGGTTCCTGAATGGTACTAGTTGCCTATTGTCCTAAACACTAAACCCATGAAATTAAATAGGCAGCTTTTTTGACAAACAGATTTGTCTTGATTCATGATGAAGTGATTGAGAGGGAAGGATCCGATAACAAACCTGGTTTTTACAATGTTAGTTACTTCTATACATGCAGTAATTGGTAGTGGCAGGCCATTAACAGGAATTCCCCTATTCTAAAAGTGTGTGCACATGGTATTTGAAAGGATAAGATAAAGCAGTGGAAGTTTATTTTAGGCAAAAGATGACACATACATATAATTTATTCAGAATAAGAATTACCTGGTCAACATGGGGTTACAGAAACAACAAGTTATCAGAGAAACCTGTAACAAAAAGAACTTTTTAATAGAACTGGTTCCAGCAGTTTTGAATAGCACTAGGGAAAAAAAACCCAAAACAATATTGAAAGGAGGAGAATCCTCAGAGAAGGATATCTCTAATCTGGTAAACCATGAAAGAAATGCTTAAGTATCAAATTTGCTTGACTTTGCAGTATGAGAATCTGCTAGACTGTAACCAAACTGCAAGGAATATTAAGGCACTCTGCAGATGTTTTTGTGGAGATAGGAGTCAGGAAAAGAAATATCAGTCATGAAAGAGAGGTTTGTTTTCTGGGCAGGGGGTGGTGGTAAAGTATGAGCATTGTGGATGATTGCCAATCTAGTAGATGCGGTTAAAGAGTAATGGTTTGTTTGACTTCTTATCTATGACTGTACAGCTGCACAAGACTTGTTAAACTATGTTTTTAAGAGAGAAAATGTTAGAGCACAATAGTCAGTCCTGTTGCTATGAAACATTTTTGCCCAGGACCACTGGGTTTTTTTTATTGTGATGGGGAACTTGTTGCTTCTTGGTTTTTATTGTGCAGTTTTTCCACACATCTGTAAGGATTCTTTTTTTGTGTGTGTTTTGTGTTTGGCAAAAATGAAGCTTTACGAAAGCATTTACAGTTGGTTTTTTTTCCATCTTTCTGAGGAGCTTTTGCTGAAATGCAGTGAAATGTTATTAAACCTTCAAGTCCCCTACAGTTAGAAAGAGGGAAAAAATGCTTCAGGATCCTTTCACATTGTCCTGGGGTGATGTTATGATAATCCTATATTCCCTATCATTTGCATGCATGCCTAGACATGTGGTCCTATAGCTTTAACTGTGTTCAGCAGCTGGAAGAAGCTCTGCCAGCGCGGGATGTTTTGAAACTCTCCCCCAAGGATAATAGACTTGCATCTTGCTAGCTAACACTAGGAAGAAGAAGGATGCACTGTGATCAACAGTTGTTTCCAAAAGTAATAGGTAGAAAATCGTAGCAAAACAGCTTGAAAATAAAAATACTTCTGTGAATGAAGATGTTCTGCCTGATGATCTGAGGCAGGGAGAGGTCATAGCCGGTTTTAATCTTTCCATGTCCAGCAGTCTTGAGAAATATTATTGCTTTTAGGATGTAAAACCAGGATGTTTTGTGGAGTGCAGCTTGTTATGGCCCCTCTTTGAGACATCTGTGCATTTGTTGCCTTGCACTAATCACCTAATAGTTATTGCTGTTGGTTAATTTTTTTGCTCTTGTAGTTAGTTCTGTTTTGTTCTAGAATTAGGAGCTGGGAGGGACAACTTGGGGCCCAGGGGAGTTTTTCATAGTTCCCTCCCCTTCATTTGAGGACATGTCAGAAAGCAAGATCTGTATTCCCCTCATTGCTGTTTTACTATTTAATGAATTTAATTAAATAATGTTCTCTAGTCTCAGAGGTCTGCTTAGTATCTAAATCATGACTGTAGGACCACTGCTGAGAGAAAATTCCATTGAAAGAAAAGCTGTAAAATTAGGACATAAAGCTACCTGTGTTGAACACAGTTTCTTAATCAGTAACTGTGGATTTTATGGAGATTTTAGTTGGTTGTTTAACCTGTGGTTACTTTTTTTCCTTTGCCTTTACTATTGAAGCACTTAAAGCTATATTCATCCAAGTTTTCCTAAGTATTACTGGGAACTTTTTGAAAGAAATACTTGGGATTCTGTATATGGGTAGATGTAGCTGTACTTTTTTGGAAGTGGACTCTTGGTTTAAATTTACAAGGCTTCTCCTCTTTCTACATGTAACTGTATGTGAAGGCATAGTTAGAAGTACTTTGTGAATCAGGATTTTTGGAACTATGTGTTCTGCAACCAAAAATTGAAATGTTGTTTACATGCTTAGCAAAATTTTCTAATAGTTCATAGGAGCTTGTTACAAGAGAAAACATTTCGTAATGAACAGATAGGACTAAAGCGTGCCCAAACCATTCTGCATTGCAGAATAGACAAAGCACTGATTTTTGTTGAGTTTTTAAAGAATTCTTTGATGAAGTTGCCTGTGATTAATCTTCTAATGGAGAACTTTAAATGAGTATGTGCATGCTAAAGGTATGTGAACTGTTACCTTCAACAGGATTAACATTTTTAACCAAAAAGGTGCAGTGGAAAAGCTTTTTTGATTTTCAAAATTTTGAAATCATATATTCTGGAGTTTGTTGATTCAGACAGTTTATATGGGGGAAAATATAATGAATAGTGTCTGTAGAAAAAGAGGGTCCTCTTAAAGCCTTATTCTTAAAGTATGTTGATTTGTGAGAAGATGCAAATAATTTCTTGCAAACTGCTTTGT
This sequence comes from Origma solitaria, assembly GCA_013397895.1. Classification (NCBI taxonomy): domain Eukaryota; kingdom Metazoa; phylum Chordata; class Aves; order Passeriformes; family Acanthizidae; genus Origma; species Origma solitaria. The sequence continues at coordinate 554,997 of VZRL01006193.1, read as the reverse complement.
CTCTGTATGTTGGATTACTGGGGCTTTTTTGTTGGGTTTTTTGTTGGGTTTTTTGTTTGTTTGTTTATTTTTGTTTTGTTTGGTTTTTTGGGTTTTTTTGTTTGTTTTTTGGGGAGGGGGTTGTGTGTGTTTTGGTTTGCTTTTTTTATTCTGTCAGGTTCTGTTTTTTGGTTTAAAATTAATGTGTGGACCAGGGAATTTTTAGGAAAGATGTGCTTATGTTACAGCTTTGGAGTTTCTATCTACCATTACTACAGAACTGGAATTATTTTCTATCATTGAAACTTGATCAAAAGAAATATGCAGGTGATGCCACCCTTCATGGAATCCATTTGATTGGTGTTGCTTACATTTACACATGCCTTTGCTAGTGTCTGAGTGCCACGATGAAACTTTAAAATTCTGTGCAAGAAAATGCAGTTATAACATTCTTTCAAATCTGTTTAGGTATTTAGACAAAAGTTGTTCCTTTATGCCTTTCTTTATTTATAACACTTTTGCAGTCAAGCTTCATGTTTTTGAAATTGACATTTGTTTTCTTAGCTGGAGTCAGTTCTAATATGTTCATTCCGCTGCTATCTCGTTCCTGGCTGACACATTTCCTGCTCTTCATGTCTTATTCTTTTTTTGAGAAGACAGTCAGAATGTATAATGATTTTTGTAATGGGCACAAACATCCTGTGTAGGCACAAGGATGCGATCAATAGGCTCTTTTACATTTGTGATCAAAGCAGAATTTGAGCTTAAGTCCAACAGATTAAATAGATGTACTTACACAACTGATCCTTCAGCGATTTTAACTATAAAATAAACACTTGATCAGATGTGTTGAAAATGTGTAGGTCAAGTACATAAAAATTTTATAGTATAATTAGAGTAAAAAGAAGCAAAGATCCTTTTTTTGCAAACACAGAAGATTTATGATAGATACCAGTGAAATGAGACATTATTTTTGTACGAGAATGCATGCCTATGATGAGGTAACCCACCTAGCTGATCAGGGGAAGCCAGTTGGTGGGACCTTTTTGGTTTTCAGTAAAGCTTTTAATACTGTCTCTCACAATGTCCTTCTGGTCAAAATGTCCAGCCCAGGGCTGGATAAACACATCATGTGATGGGTGAGCAACTGGCTCACAGGTCAGGCACAAGGGGTTACAGTGAATGGGGTGACATCAGACTGGGGTCCTGTCAGTGGTGGGGCTCTGCAGGGCTCCATCCTCAGCTGTGTGCTCTTCAACATCTTCATAAATTACTTGGGTGCAGGACAGGAAGGGATACTAAACAAGTTTGCAGATGATACAAAACTGGGAGGAGCTGTTGACTCCCACCAGGTCAGAGAGGCCCTGCAGAGACACCTGGACAAGTTAGAGGGCTGGGCAATCGCCAGCCGTGTGAAGTTCAACAGTACGGGCAAGTGCTGGGTTCTGCACCTGGGCTGGGCCAGCCCTGGATGTATGGACAGACTGGGAAATGAGAGGCTGGAGAGCAGCGCCATGGAAAGGGACCTGGGGGTCCTGGTCGATGGCAAATTGGACATGAGCCAGCAGTGCCCTGGCAGCCAGGAGGGCCAAGTGGGTCCTGGGGGGCATCAGGCACAGCATGGCCAGCGGGCAAGGGAGGGGTTTATCCTGCTCTGCTCTGCTCTGCTCTGCTCTGCTCTGCTCTGCTCTGCTCTGCTGTGGGGCAGCCTCACCTCGAGTGCTGGGGGCAGCTTTGGGTGCCACAGTACAAGAAGGACAATATTAGAGAGTGTCCAATGGAGGGCATGAAGATGGTGAAGGGCCTTGAGGTGAAGCTGTATGAGGAGCGGCTGAGGTCACTTAGTCTGTTCAGCCTGGAGAAAAGGAGGCTGAGTGAAGATGTCATTGCAGTTACAACTTCCTTGTGAGGGGAAGAGGAGGGGCAGACACTGATCTCTTGTCTCTGGTGATCAGTAACTACCCAAGGGAATGGCCTGAAGTTTTGTCAGGAGAGGTTTAGGTTGGCTATTAGGAAAAGGCTCTTCACACAGAGGGTGGTTGGGCACTGGAAGAGGCTCCCCGGGGAAGTGGTCACAGCACCAGCCTGAGGAGTTCAAGAAATGTTTGGAGGATGCTCTTGGGCCCACAGTGTGATTATTGGGAATGGCCTGTGCAGGGCTAGGAGCTGGACTCAATGATCCTTGTGGGTCCCTTCCAACTCAGCGTATTCCATGATTCTGTGTTTTATAGAATGCTTGCTGGTTATAAATTCTATTCTAGTAGATTGAAAGTTAGCATGTAATCTTCACTTGTTTTTCCATCTGTGACCAAGATGGACACTTTATGCAATTTCTAGTACTTGTATTAGCAAGTTTCATGATATGTAATAGCAAGAATGTAAGAGCAGTGTAACTTTGTTTCTTATGACAGCTTAGAGTTATGAATGAGAAAATAACTACAGAACAGCTACAGACTTATCTTTTCTGATCTTGTTGGTTACAATTCAATAAATTAGTTCCCTTTTTACTTTGTCTTCACTGCTAGACATGGAACAGAACTAATGTGATTAAAATCAGATACAGGATTGTAAAGGGAGAGCAGTATTTCTTAGTGTCTAGGTTTTTTTAATAAACATTGAAAACCTGTGTAGGAAAAGACTTTTGTAAGAAACTCTGTAGTGATTGAATAGCTTCTTCCTCTCTTAGCCTTACCCAGTGTTTGCCTAAAGGCTAAGACAATGTTTACTTAAAGGCTAGGAGCTATAATCTTTTCCTTAAGTAGGTTTTCCCTTTTGATGCGTGTACATCCATTTATACTGGGCTATTAATGGCTTTCTGGATTAGTGGGCCATCTGAAAATAGAAGGTCCATGTTAGTACCAGCAGTCATTATATTGGTGTGTTAATGTGAGTATTTCGTATGCTGTAAAAGCTGAAGGTTTTGCACAGTCAGTTTGCTGTGAGAAAGTGCTGCTCTGAGCACTGTAGAAGGGAACCATGTAGCCACTTCTCAGTGCTTAGTTTTCTGAGAGTTAGTCTGTCTACATACAGACTTAGCAAATCCAACTTCTGTTTACAAACTGTTTTGATATAAACTAAATGCTAAAAGTGGGTATAGTGCTCTGTATTTCTTCAAGTTGTAATAAGAGCTGACTCTTCCTTGCCCCATGTTATGAAAAAACCTGTGATCTTGCTAGGAGAGCTTGAGCTAAAAAATTACTAAGCTCTGAAGTCAGAATATATCAAGACAGATGACTCTGCTGGTGCTTAGTGTAATTGTGGAGAGACAGAACATACCTTCTGTAAACTCCTTCAAGATCTGTGGCAAATAAAAGTTTAAATTCTCAGTTTGTTTGCCATTTATTTTATGGACTGCACTGATCTTAGATTGAATATTGGCAATGCAGTGCTTCTCTGTAGCAGAGAAGGCTTCCACCGTGGAACTGATAACTGCAGAAATCATTGACTTTAAGAGTACTGACTTTTTGAAGCACCTTACTTTATACATAACTTCAAAGTTACTAACTGGTGCTTTCGTAGGCCTTGGAACATAGGCTCTTTCCATTTCTGGAAGCAGCAAGTACATTTTTTTAAAACGGTGTTTTAAACATTTTAAGCATGTTTTTTTAAACAGGTTGTTAGTATTGTGTTATACCCATTAAGAGTGTTAGAGGATAAAAAAGTTTAAAAATACTCCCATTTGTAGCTATAGGAAAACAGTATCATCCATTTATTGCCTTTAATCTATGAGGCACATAAATTCTCAGTGGCCAAATTCAAAACAGAGTGTTATGTTCTATAGTTTAAACTGTGAGGAAGATGGACAAGGGAAGAAAATTTCATGTAGTTAAACTGAAAGCTGCATAAAGCAATGAAGTATCCAGTGTGGTTACCAGTTGGATATTTCTCATAATTGCGTGGTTGTTGTTTGTCTGTTCATTTAGACCTACACTTTCACTCTAACAATACATCGAATCCCTGGAGTGTTTCATAAATCTTCATATTGAAGAAGGAAAACTTAATGCCTGTAAAGGATCAGTGAGATGAATTCCAGAAGGATGAAGGGCATATATTCCTACCAGACTACCACAGAGCAGCATAATTCAGGAGTCAGGAAACAACATGGGACAATGGGACAATTCAAGTAGCCTAGGCTCTCTGGGAAAACATGTGGGAATACTGTTTCCAATAGTTCATGTAGATAGCTGGTGTGCAGTGTGCACAAACTGAAACACAGAAGTTTTGTCTGCATATAAGGTAACAATTTTGACTGTAAGAGTAACCAAACTCTGCCACTGGTTGCTGAGAGAAGTGATAGAATCTCCCTCCTTGGAGATCTTCAAAAGATGCCTTGAGTGTGGTCCTGGGCAACCAGCTCTAGGTGACCTTGGCAAAGTGATGTCAAGATGTCCCTTTCAACCTCAACAATTTTGTGATTTTGTTATGGCTAAAAAGTAATGATCCAGTGCTCAATGATGATGCTTGATCTCTTGAGCTTCCTTTTCCTTGCAATAGAGAAAATGTCATTAAATTCATGACAATTATGCTGAAAAAACGTCAAGGGATGATAATTCCTTTAAGGAACAACCACTAAGATTCTCATATGCCATGTGGCCTATACAAATCCTATTTAGCAGCAGTTACTGGGATTCAGTTCTGATTTGGTTTCTTATCTCATTGCTTCGTATTAACTTCTGTGAAATCGGGATCATTCAGGGGCAGACATGGACTTCTGGTTTGCTCTAGGGAGTATGGAGAGTCCTCCTTTTTATCAAATAGTGTAGCACCTTGGGTTTTCTTTCTGAATATTGTTTTAACACTTACTTAGGTGTTGCTGGAATGCGAAGTGCAGTAGCTGTTGCATCTTGTGATTCAGGGAATAAGTTTTGTCAGTAGGGAATTCTTCATGGTTTCTATTAGTACAGCAGAAGTGTTCACTGTACTTTTGAAAATAATTTTTCTGGTACGCAGTGTCTGTGTGTTGCTTGTATTCTTTCATTGTTGGCTGTTGCAGATTATTTTACAAGTGGTTTTACTGAATTCCTGTAAATTTTTAATAATCTTGGCATCTTTTAAATAGGGAAAATCTGCATAAATATTAAATAGCTCAACGATCGAAGGAAGGAAGAAGATGGAGTGAGCTTGCAGAGAAAATGCTAGTTGTATCTTACTTCATTAATATTAATGTAGCTGATGTGCTCTTAATGTTTGTCAGAATCTCAACTGTAGTATGTGAAATTTCTCAAAATGATATGTGCTTCAGATTTCTCTTCCTCTCCTCCCCTTTGTTTAACTCCTCATCAAAAATAGGAGATTCTGGTGTCTGGGGATTGAAAAAGAACTTTGCTTTGTTGGAACTTTTGGAACGGTTGCAGAATGGACCTGCTGGGCAATACGGGACAGCAGAAGAAGGCATTGGTCTATCTGGAGAGGTACTGAGTTTTAAACAAAAAAAACCAAACAAACCCTTTGTTACATTTGCAAGAAGTTATCTCTAAATAGGAAAAAGATTGAAAGTCAGTTCTTTGCCAAATGTAATTTCATCAGTAATACTGTTCTTTTCTTCTAGTATCTAGTATTAAGGCTTCAGTTAATTGCTTCATAATTAAATATTAATTTGTACTTGACTAAAGCAGAAAATAAACAGGTGTTAATAAGCATGCATACTATTTCCCCCATTTTTTATGCCTTGATGATTTTTTGAAAAGGTTACTCATTTTGATATTTTAGTTATAGTGATAGAAGCCAAATTTTCTAAAACTCTTTAGGAATTCTTCCTAAAGACTTCAGCCCATCTTCTCAGTAGTTGCCTTTTGTAGTCATGTAGTTGCCTTTATTAGATCATGTAGTAGTACTTCATTACCAAAACTAGCTGCTATTACCATTTCAGTTTTAATCGTTGGTGTGCAAAATATCTTGCAGTACCATTGTAGATTTAGATAACTTTCCTAAGTGCCTGTTTGACCATTGGTGTTTTGTTTTTCTGTAACTAATTACTGGAGAAAATTACTGGAGCCAGGTTTATTTTCTCCTCCAAACCTTTTTTCTTTACCTTACAACTTGCACTGAAGTTTGGATTTATTAGTGAACACTTTAAACTTCCGGTTTTTAACAGTTTATTGAAAACCTAAAATCAAGTTTCAAAGTAGTCCAAGTATTAATTAGAGTATAACTTTTAAAGGAAGCTTACGTTGTTGACAAGTCTTCTGATTTTTTCCTTCGTTATTGGGATTAAGTATTAACAACTTCAGTTTTGCCTGTTTTTTGTTGTCAGAGTATCATTCGTTGTGATGAAGATGAAGCGCATGTTGCATCCGTGTATTGCACTGTTTGTGCCACTCACCTGTGTGCAGACTGTTCCCAGCTTACTCATTCTACTAAGACTCTAGCGAAGCACAGGCGTGTACCTCTTGCTGATAAGCCTCACGAGAAGACAATGTGCTCCCAACACCAAGTGCATGCCATTGAGTTTGTTTGTTTAGAAGAGGGCTGTCAGGCGAGTCCTCTCATGTGTTGTGTCTGCAAAGAATATGGGAAGCATCAAGGTCATAAGGTATTGCCAGTAATTAATTTCTAGTCATGCCATGGGGTGGCTTGCATAATTATTTATCCTATTAAACTACAAAAGATTGTCAAGAAAGGAGGGTAGACTCTTGATGTGTCTTCATCCCATTCTTTCATTTCCCCTTTATGTTAGATAGTTGCCATGGTAAAATTAAGAAAAAAAATTTCTAAGAATTCAGCAAATTACTGATGTATGTATGTGTATATATGAAGGACAGTCCCTTTATCTGCTGCTTTTCTGAACTTCTCATGACACTAAACCACCAGTTTTAGAAGCAGTTTTCATAAGTAATTTCATTTCATTTTCATAGGACAGACACTAGGTACACATCACATCACTGCTGCGATCTCACCACCCTTCTTTTTTTATAATAAATTATGATAAACAGGCAAGTTTTTTGTTTTCCTGTGAAATTGCTAGATGCCTGAGCTAGTTTCAACATAATCTGTAAGTCCTGATTGTATTTTTAAAATGCAGGATGGTTTTATATTCTTACTTGGCTTTCCTATGTATGTGTGTAAATATATATGCCTGTATATTTGCACCTGTATATTAAATATGTAGTAAAATAGAAAATATGATTAAGGCAGATATATATGATTGATATTTAATATGTTGCTTTTAATTAATAGCATTCTGTCTTGGAACCAGAAGCAAACCAGATTCGTGCATCCATTTTAGACATGGCTCACTGTATAAGAACTTTTACAGAAGAAATCTCAGATTATTCCAGAAAATTAGTTGGAATTGTTCAGCATATAGAAGGAGGAGAGCAAATAGTTGAAGATGGAGTTGGAATGGCCCATACTGAACATGTATGCTTTTAAAAATTTTTATTTCTCCTGTATGCACAGATTACTTGCTTTTTTGTAATAACTAGGATAAGGAAATTCTTTGAAAATTATGCATAGGTTTTATAGGACAAGACTTTAAGTTCTTTTATCTAGCAAGTCAATATTGAGCCTTAGGTCAGCAGATAGGTGGGAACTTGCGTATTGCAATGTTTTTAGGCTACAATAAAATATGGAGGCAGTTGAAAAAGTTGTATAACTGCTAGTGTACAGATTGTGTATGTCCTCAGGTGGTGTGATACTATTGAGGCTTTTTCCCTGATACTTTTTAATAAGGTGTGTATACCTGCAGGGTCTTGGTGTTACAGAGAAAGTTTCATCAGCCCTAACTGGGACTTGAACTGTGATGTAGCCAAGCAGACGTGAAAATAAGTTAGAATCTGAAATAAAATTTAAAAGGTATTTCTGGAATCAACTGGTGTCCTTATTCTCTTGGATCTCTTTGCTGCAATTTTGTAGGTACCAGGAACTGCAGAGAATGCTCGCTCTTGTGTCCGAGCCTATTTTTCTGATCTTCATGAAACCCTTTGTCGTCAGGAGGAAATGGCTCTTAGTGTTGTTGATGCTCATGTGAGAGAGAAGTTGATTTGGCTTAGGCAACAGCAAGAAGACATGACCATTCTCCTGTCACAGGTTTCAACAGCTTGCCTTCACTGTGAAAAGACTTTACAACAGGTAGGTTGGCAAGTGAGCTGTAGCATATGGCAAAATACATGGAAATACAAATTAAGTTTAGGCTACGAAAAGAGAAGTTAGATGATACTCTGCATTATTTCCTTATAAGATTAAAAAAATCATTATATGAGATCTAAGTATTTATTTACAAGGGAATGTTAGACAAAGATTGTCAGTACGAAAGTGTAGTCGTCCAGTTGCTGGAAAGCCTGTGGCATGACTTTTCTGGAATAATTTCTGCTATTTGTGACGTTAGTGAAAAGGCAAGACAAAACTGAAGCCAAAAAAAAACTCTACAGAATTTATTGGAGGGATTTAAGGATTTTACAGTTGCAATTACAATTATAGATCTTTGAAGGAAATCATATACAACTGGTAGGAAAAAATGTTCTTGGATTAAATAGCTTTCAGTACCATTTGTAACATGGGTAATTCAACATCTTAAATGTATGAGGAATGTGGCTGAATGAGAGTATCTGATTGCTCCCTTATTCACTCAGTTAGATAGGAAAAAGTAGATAATATGTGTATAAAATAGTAAACTGAATTTGAGAAGCTACTTCATGAATGTGTAATTTGTACTTTCTTTTCAGATTTGTTTAGAGCTTGTGTGTGGCTGAGTCAGATTTAACTATACAAATGTTCTGATCATGAATGGGTTGTTACTAATATTTTCCTCTTAAGTGTGTTGCTGTATGCTGCAAAGTAGTTGTGCCATTCCATCTGCTGGAATGATATATGAACAATATAAATATTCTTTATATGTTACATTGTTCTTGTTTCTTATGATTTATATTACTCCTAGGTGGCTCATAAAGAAAATTAGGGGTTTTTTTTAACCTGCAGAACTATTTAGTATCTATTAGTGTTAAGGAAAAATATTAAAATATTCATATTTGTATTGCAATTTTAAATAAATCTGTTTTGTAAATAGTTTTATTTTAGTTTCTTGAAGTAGAGTATTTTTATTTAAAATGCCTTATTTCTAGCAATCATATTTATATTGTATATGGGTTTTTTAAAAGTAAATTACTAAAGGAAAGGCATGCTTTCATTTTCTTTGTCTGTTTAGGATGACTGCAGAGTAGTGCTGGCAAAACAGGAAATTACAAGATTGCTAGAGACATTACAGAAACAGCAGCAGCAGTTTACAGAACTTGCAGATCATGTGCAGCTGGATGCTAGCATACCTGTCACTTTTACAAAGGTATTCTTAATCTCATGGAATTACAGTTATCCACTTTATGAAGTCCCAAATCTAATTTAAAACAAAGCAGGAATAATATATGTACATTATGATGCTGTTTTTGTTGCAACAAGTTGAGGCAGTTCAGTATCAGTTAGAGCCACAGTGTTTTATCATATGATGAGTGTAATCTGGTATTTGAGCAACAAACCATTGTGCTGTTATAACTAGGGTGAGAAATGTTCATTTGACATTGACCACATCAGTAACTTTGTTTGAATGTGAGCTGTTTCCTTTCTAATATGTTGGATAGCATTTTTGAGTTTTAGAAACCCCTTTCTTGGGAAAAATATCTGATTATTTCCTGAAAATTTCTCACCTATTTTAAATGCACTACTGCTATTATAACTTTCAGTTTATAATATTAAAAAATATATATTTCTTTCAATTCACTAAATGGTCATTTGTAGTTGCTTGTTTTGTAGTTGCTTTGTAGTTTTGTAGTTGCTTTGTATTCACTGATACCTTAGCTTAGACATGGTTCATCTTCTAAGTAGGTTTGAATTTTATTGCTTCAATATAATTTCAGTACCACTTTCTTTGAAAGGGATGAAATTATTCAAAGTTTGATAATGGTACTTCTATTTTGTGTATATGTATAGTATTTATTATTTATGATACTTTTCTCACAGGAAAGTAAATAAGTGTAAAACTCAAGGAACAAGAAGTACTTGGATGTATGGGGTTCTTTGGTTCTGAATGGGTGACAGAGGAAGAGGATCTATTGTTGCTGAGACAAAAATGAGGATATAATTGTAGCTGTTGAAGCTTTTACTATAAGGAAATTAATACTTCCATGGGGATTCTATGTCAGTTCTTGCTGACATCAGAAATTATATTTCTTCAAAATAATTTATTTTGTAACTTCAGTATATTTGATTTTCCATGTTAATGCTATATTTTCACTTCTGCTCGTCTGTTTCCTCTTCAGCAGAGACCAGAGCTGGTAGGGCCAGGGAGACCTCTTCTGCAAACCTGCATTATTCCATGAATGAATCAGTAACTACATTTCACAGATGAAGAATTGCTGAGTCAGACAGGCATCTGGTTTTGCCTTTAGGAGCTATTCATCTGACTCAGAAAATTTTGGTTGTGAATTTCTGAGCATTAGGAGTGAGCTAAGGTGTTACAGGAGGTCTGAAATAGGCTTGGGAGACCCGGAAGACTTGGTTTTCTACTGTAATAATTTGTATTTTTATGAAGTTTTCTAAAGGTTAATTTCTGAATTTCAAAGGTGCTATAGCAAGTGTAATTTTTAACAAAAACAGCAGCAGCCATGAAAAAGAAAATAGTTCCTTCAGTCTCTTACTTTTTGTTTCCTCACATCTGATAAGGTTTAATGTTCTCTTTCTGCACAATGTGTTTTTAGAATACTGTTATGCCACTACTGTGACTTGCAGTGAGGCTTGTTGTACATGAAAGATCTGGACCTGGCAACAGATATCAGGCAGAAATAAAATCTTCAGCTAAAAAACTGTAAACGGTTGTTATATTACTGGAAAGGTCTCTCTCAGGAGCTGGAATACACTGAAGGCTCTGAAGAGAGGATTTGGAGAATTCTGGTTGAGATGTCTTCATGTACTTAGCATGGTGGCAAGGAAATGGCTCCTCATCCAGGAATGTGATCCTTATTTGAAGAAACTGTTTTGTCAAATCAATGCAGTGGCTGTAGAATAATATATGCAAGAATAGTATTTGGTCATCATAAATACATGTGTGTGTGCATGCTGTGGAGAGGGGAAGTAAGGAAACAGCGCCTGAAATTAACAGATAAGTACTCATTACTGTGTTAAACTAAGTATGGGCAACTGCTAAGCCCTACCAACACCTAGATTACCTGAGAAGAAAGTAATCTATCAGATGGAAAGTACTTAAAGATAGTATTAAGTAAATCTATACAATGAGCTTTGAAGTGACAGAACTACCTGTGCAAAAAGTTGAAATTTGGTATCCATCATACTGTGTTTTGATTCCTTTTGAAGAGTACAAACGTATGGAGAACAACCTGTTTTGATTCTAAACCTTAGAGGAAGCAAACTGCAACAGAATGGCTAAGTTTGGCAGCGTCACTCATCTTCACTTCCCTGATTAAGTTGTACTGCTTCTGCCCTTCAGCCATGGGAGCTGTAGAGGTGACTAGTGCTTCTGGTGGAGCTATGAGGGGATTGCCAGGCTGCAAGTTGTCTGCAAGCTCTGCCCGTAGCAAGGGTGCTGCCTCCTGCAAGAAACCTGTAAACTGAGCAGCTCTGTCCAGAGCTGCTGCTTTTCCTTCCTCCTTCCTTTCTGGTGCAGGGAAGAACTGGGGATATCCATTGACAGAAATTTTAGACAAAATCAGAACTGAGGTTTGAGTGTGAAAAGGATGCTGGAGACAGGGCATTTTTTAGACTCTTCAGAGCATTCTGCATCCATCTTTGTGTTTTTTCTCTTTCTCTGTACCTTTGCTATTGATGTTCTTGTCAAGAATCTGCCTACAAGTTTTTCTTTTCCAGAAGGAGATAACCCATTCTGTTAACATGTTGTGTTACAGTGTTGTCACTGAATTTCAGCTCTGACTCCAAATATCTAGAACTTAGAAGAAATTTATTAAAAAGCAGTTAAGTCTTAATGTTTTATTTTCCAAATCTTAACTAGTCTTTTGGTTTTGTTGTGTCCACCTTGTGTAATAATTGCACTGAACCTGCTGAACTTAGACGAGTTTATTTCACAAATTCAAATAAAGTCACTTTTTTTGAATAGGTAGTCTGTGGAGTTCTATGATAAGGATCATTTGGGCCCATTTATGTTTCAAGCAGTAAGCAGACAAATTCATAGGTGAATAATGCATCAAGATCTCCTAGCTGCAGAAACTTCACTGTTGGCTCAGCAAATCCATGAGATGCAAGCTCTTAAAGATAGGGAAGCTATTTAGGAGAGTTATCATTATGTGCTTTCCCTATTTCTTACTTTGATATCTGTCTTAGGCTAGTTTCAGACAATGTATTTGATGAGATGAACCTTTGATCTGGCTCTTACACTTATAGTCATGATGTTGCTGACTTTTTCATTGTGGCAGTTGCATAATTACATTTCAACTTTTTTTTAGGAAGCAGTTTCTCAACGTATTTTTACTCTCTTCAGGTACTGTGCTAGCATAAGGTTATTGAATTGTATTGATTATTCTGAAAGTATGCTACTTCTCCTGTGACAGAAGGGAGAATCCAGTTGCTTGTCATGATGACAATATATCTAAATACATAATGGATCCTCTGTGTATGTGTGTGTATTTAGATAAATAGTTAGGTATCTCAGATCATGTAATGTAGATGTTTATATGTCCTGTCACACTAACTACATGTTGGTCTTTTACCAGGACAGGTTGTAGCGTTTTTACACTCAGTAGTATTTCTTCTGTAAGAAGAAATAAAAGGCTGTGTGGAGTAGGCACAGTGGTGTCTGTATTTTACAAGAAGACAGGTGTACTACCACATAATTCTGGTGATTGAAGCCCTGGTGTTTCATCAAGATGTTAGTTCTAAGTACTTCAAAATGTGTTTCAGGAATATATAGTCATGTTAGCCTATATTGGTTGTTTTAGAATTCATGCTTTGCCACTTGATGAAATTGGCAGTGACATCTCCTTCAATAGCTGGGTGTAAACTACAGGTAGGGAAGTTGATTCTCATTCCTTGTCTCCAAGCAGGACTTGGGGGTTTTGTTTGTTTTTCTCTATTATTTCAAATTACTTCTTAGTACTAATAATGTTGCCGTTGCAAAGGATTGGAAGAGGTTTGGGGTGAAGAGATAGAGCTATAGAACTTCCAGCAAGGAAGTAGTCCTCTAGGTGGAGACATTAATAAACAGGGGAAAAAAGAGTTCTCTGGTCAGAGAATTCTAATTAATTGCTACAAACAATTCTTCACATGGTTTCAGCCAAGAATGATGAAAGAACTTGAAATTTTATCTAATACAGACATACTGTCATGAAACTGGCTTTCTAAAAGATGTGTGGTTACTCGGGTAGAATTTACAGGTTCACTACAGAGATTATTTTTGTTTCTGTTGCTGCTGTAAGTGATTGTTGATTGTGCTTTGTACTTTTGGAGTCTATCCATTTAATCATTTTACAAATGGTGATAAAATCCTGTTTAAAGCATAAGGGTTTTCTAGATTAAATTTCCTAAATTTGCTGTTGTTTTCTCTGTGCTGTTTCTTTCAGGACAACAGGGTACATATTGGACCAAAAATGGAAATTCGGGTTGTTACTTTAGGATTAGATGGAGCTGGCAAAACAACTATTTTGTTTAAGTTAAAGCAAGATGAATTCATGCAGCCAATTCCAACAATAGGTTAGTAGCTACAATTTAAATGTAATGACTTTTCCAAATGTTTGACTTATCTGCTGAATTTGATTATTCTATGTTCATACAGAGCAGGACTGTAAAACTTTAATATTTTTATTCCAGGTTTTAATGTTGAAACAGTAGAATACAAGAATTTAAAGTTTACTATTTGGGATGTAGGAGGAAAGCACAAATTGAGACCTTTGTGGAAACATTATTATCTCAATACGCAAGGTAATACTGATACAACTCTTAAACTGCATTTTGTCTTCTAGCTTGTATTTCAGAACCAGAAAGATTATTAATAGAAATAATTTATGATAGTAGAAAGTTGTTCATCTAATGCAAAGTACAGCTGCTAGATTCATGAGCTAATAAATTTTAATCCAGTTGGTCATAATGTCTGCTGCATGATAAAGGTGCATTCTCCATAAATCCATCAGACAGTTCATGGAGCCAAACAAAATTAGAACCTCTGTTAAATTGGTTCTAGCTGACAACAGACAAGGTGCAGTGTTCCAAGGTCTGCATAGTGAGAAGCAGTGCTTGCCAGGTATGAAATATAAATAGCACTTGAAAATACTTAGCTTTTAGGCGCCTTTAGCTAGCAACTTAAAAAATTTGACAGAGTTCTGTAACTTCTGACTTGCTATTACAGCATAATATCTGATTATAGACTAGATTACTGACTCTGAAAACATTGATGTATATGGTACCGACTTAAAAATTTGTGTTGTCCTTTTGGAAATCCTCCATAGGTTTTTTTCAGTTCAGAAAGAAGTTCCTCTTAATTGATTCATTCACAATTATCTGAAATACTTAAGAATTACAATTACCAGTTCATGTGCTCTGCTTTGTTCAGAGCACAAGAACTGGTGTTCAGCCTTGAATGCAGACATTAACGTTTTAAATTACTCACCTTTTCAAACTTTTAAAAATTCTGTCTTGGGATTTCTGTTGTCCTCTTAAAACATACTGTGTAAAGTAGCATGGAAGCATGCCTACCCTAAGGAATTGTATGTTGGAGAGAAATCTAAGCAATTACCTTGGTACACAACTGCAGTAGATTTTTAGTTTTGGTGTTGGGTTTTTTTCGTTGCAAAACCTTTGATTTTAAATTCTGTCCTCTAGCTCTCCCCCCTGACTCTCCAGTCTTTCTGGCATCTTAGTTACTCTCTAGTGGGTAGTAAAATCTACTGCTGCTACATTGGGTCCATGGCTGTCTTCTCTGGATTGTGTAGTCTGTAGTTGAAGCAAGCTGTGCAGATTTGGCTGAACCTGTGAATATTACAGTCCATTAAGGGAAACTGAAACAGTCATATGGGAGTTAATGGAGTATAAATGGATGAAGAACTGGTTTAAACTGAGATACTTAATCCACACATAGTAAATCTGGTTTTAGACCTAAGTAGTTAAAATATAATGGCCTTTATATAATACTAGGAAAAAATTTAGCGATTTTTTTCCCTGTTTTAGGATGAATTCTCTCTTTGTGTTTAAAATATAGAAGTATGTAAGGAATTTCATAGTCATACTGAATTTAAAATTGAAGTTGTGCACTGTTGACGAACTTCACGTAGAAAGCTTCTAAGAAAAAGGAATTGAAAGGCAGTTTTGCAGAGTTTATCTTTGAATGTGTGTGAAACATTTCTCTTTTTCTTTCATAGCGGTGGTGTTTGTTGTTGATAGCAGTCACAGAGACAGGGTCAGTGAAGCATACAGTGAACTTGCAAAATTATTAACAGAGAAGGAATTGCGGGATGCCTTGCTCTTGATATTTGCTAATAAACAGGTATTTGTGATTTGTTTTTACTCTCTTTTCTTCAGCTTGTCTATCAAATTTCAACCTTCTGAACCCTCTGCTCTGTGTATTAGGGAGGGGTAATGTGGAAAGCGTAAAATATAAATGCTTTCCTTATGTATAATGCTGGTCAAGTAAGTGTTGGTTCTGAGTGCTTAGTAGATTGAGCAACGAGAGTTTTTTTTATGGTAACAAGTAGTAAATTCTTAACTGTTTGATGTGTCTTTTGTATTCGAAGAGCTTCTGTGTGATCTGTAGCTTCAGTCTAAGCCAATAAAATGGCTTCAAATATAATATAGAAGAATAATTGAGTCTTTGTATCTGATTTTCTTGCAGGATGTAGCAGGTGCACTTTCAGTGGAAGAAATGACAGAACTGTTGAGTCTCCACAAACTCTGCTGTGGCCGTAGCTGGTATATTCAGGGTTGCGATGCCCGAAGTGGTACAGGACTTTATGAAGGATTAGATTGGCTTTCGAGGCAGCTAGTGGCTGCTGGTGTCCTGGATGTGGCTTAACTTTACACCAGCTGCAATTTAATGTTGTAGTTTATGGTTTGGTTTTGTTTGCACGATTTAGGGTGTTGTCGCCAGGTCTGCTCTCTGAAGAGGAGTCTTTATTTAAGTTGTTGGTTACAGAAAAATATAAACCTTTGTCCTAGATTGGATAATTGGTTCAGTAAACTTTGTGTCATTATAGTGTTTTTGAAAGTCGATACATTGACAACTAGTGGGAATGGAAGAGTGTTACAAGGATGCCTTGAAATTCCTTTTGGTGATATTGTTACAATTTAAATTTTTTTCCTGATAAAATATGCATTGGATGTCATATAATAATTTTAACAAGGTTACAGTAGCTAATTGGTGTTGTAAGAATTCTGAGTAGTTTAGAAATACTTTCCCATGAAACCATTCCAAAATCCATCTCAAATTTATTAGAATAGCCAGCTTTATTAGTTAGAAATAAATGGTGCTACTCTTTAATATCTAAAGAATCCATAAATCTAAAGGTGGCATTGAAACTTACATGCAGCTACACCATGTAAAGAAAATGCTTCCTTTGTTACTTATTAACCTCCTTGTTTGTTACAGGAATGCAGCATAAGGGCACAAAGAGAACTCAGAATGGAGAAAAGTGTTGCAGTGAGGGGGCTGTGGCACTGTTCAGCAAGTTATTTTATATCTGGAGAGCAGGGGTTAGTTTCACGCTGAATTATTTATGGAGTCACTGTAGTGATACTGAGGTGAAAGTGTTTTGTGCATACTTGGTGACATAGTCTGCCTTTAGAGATTAAGTTTACTCCTCAAGAAATCAAATTAAATGAATAAAAACTATCCCAACTTCTTAAAGAAGTAGTGTGGTGTAATGTCAGTCCGGCTATGTACTTTCATGTAGAAGTCATGCTTCCAGATTAAGGTAGTGGCCTTAAAATATTCAATAACAGAATGTAAAACCAATATACACTAATTATAACTCTTACTTTAGAAGGGTAGATGGAAACCTTCCATAATTAGATTTTCAATTCTTACCATATCTTCTGCGTGGAACTGTCACCAGTGTGTCTATTTTTGAAGATTACTCATTCACAAACCCATGAAATATGGGTGTAGTGCTGTTTAAATTTAGAGAAGGTTCCAATGACATAGTGATATCTCTTTTTCTGCTGGACGTGCAACTCTGTGAACAATTTTATCTGTCGTGTATGCACACCAGAATCTTCTGCCCTTCTCTGTAAGTCCATGGCCACTGCCAATGGAAGAAGCCATGCTGTGGACCCTCTCCCTGTTGATAGAGGAGCTACAATGAGTGTGAGCAATAGATCAAAACTGTATCATCACTTTCCTTACTGGAGTAGAGGTGAATCAGGAGAACTAGATAGTGCAAGTGAACAGTGTTGTTTCACAGATGTGGGGATATTTTTGCCATGCTGAAAAGTGTTTACGTGTGAGAGCTCTGAACCTCACCTAGCAAAGAAAGTGTATCCCATTACCTGTGGCTTTGCTTTCATTGTATTATTAGGAATTTTGTGTTGTTTTCCTACTACATACCTTAGGTAAAGCCAAGAATGTATAAAAAAATACTTTAGAACATTTGCACTTTTCTTCTACAGGAAGCAGTTAAGGTAACTCCTTCCTCATAATGACACTTGTAGTATTCTTGTTACTTAAATTTCAGGTAAATGATGTTAAATACAGCTTCAGATTCAGCAAGTCTAATGACTTGAATAGTACCTGAAGAAACACTAAGCTTTAAAGTAGTTTAATGTATGTGAAGTGGTCTTCAATACCTACAATAGGTACTGAGAGTATTTACTCTTTCTTTAGACAACCTGATAAATTTGGAAATCACTTACAATGGAGTGTAAGGTGGGGTTTTTGCACCTACCAAACTTAAAATTGTTAGTCCTTCCCAGCCTGTAACTTCTTGCACAATACACAGTGGCTGAGACTTGAGTATCTGCATAGCCTGTACTGCAGAGCAACCCCTGACCTTGTTAGGGCTGACTGTCCCTTTACAGCTCTTTTTGAAATATGAACAAGTTCTGCCAAGTAAGGTAGATACCTTTTCCTCTAATATTTTTAATAGAAGACATGCATTCTTTAGAAAAATCCTGATTTATTTTTTAGTTTTATTTTAGCTGGCTTAGGCTTCACATGCTGCTCAGTATAGTTTTACTTCAAAATGTTCAAGGTGACTAGTTTGTATTTTATGTAACATTAAATTTGAGGGCAGAGGAAAAATTCTCACACATGCATATTTTTGAGCACAAGTACTTGCTTGTGACACACAGAATGCTACCATGAAAGTGTTTTTAAAGTGAATTTATTTAAGATGACTTGAAGTAAATGTGAAAGTGTTGCATTCATCTGTGAACTCTTCAGTGTAGAGTACACTAAGAGGTTTATTCGTATTATACATTAATACAACATATAAACTGCTTCAGTTACAAATTTAAGCTTGTTTCATCAGTTTTACTGAACTTTAGTTTTTAGTGTTCTGATTTATGCAATATGTAATTGGAATATTTTCTCAACTAGAACTCACTAAAGCATTGCTAACTGTTTGGAATG
The DNA here is from genome assembly GCA_013397895.1 of Origma solitaria. Classification (NCBI taxonomy): domain Eukaryota; kingdom Metazoa; phylum Chordata; class Aves; order Passeriformes; family Acanthizidae; genus Origma; species Origma solitaria. Next base: position 536,510 of record VZRL01006193.1, on the reverse strand, counting down.
ACTGAATAACTTTTCAAAGGATTTTGACATAGTTTTGAAATTGAGTAAATGCAACATCCAGTGACTGTGTTGTGGTGTTCTTTATAGAACCTTATCTCAAAAGTAGTATGTCTAGGCTAACTGAAAAGTCATGTTTTCTGACTTGATATGGTCTTTCTGTATTCTACCTTCAAAACTATTGTGGACTATGAGGCTCTGGTTCTGAGAGTGAGTAGATGTGGATATTATATAAAGATTCCTTTAAAGAAAGGGCTCTTTTACATGAGCTGCTGCAATTTGTGTTGCCCAGAAAATTAATTCTTTTCAATAAAAGTATGTAAACCCTTGAAAACTAATTTTAATAAACTTGTCTTTTGTTTGGGGTTTTTTTTAAGGTCCTCTCAGAATAGAGAGTGCTACATTTAACTTAATGTAGAATTTTTCTTACTGATCCTTTATCTCACTAAACTTCCTTGTAGCAGCTACTTTTGAGGGAATGAATTTGATTATCATGCATCATATCTCAATTCATAAATTAACAGAACTGTTAACTCCTAAGTCTTTTACGAGTGCAGTGGTGTTATGTGAGCATGGAGAGCCATAATCAGTGTTACTGTTCATAGAGTAGATTTAACTATGCAGTAACAGGTGCCTATTGAACCAGATTCACAACAGCTTGAGGAGTTGTCTGAGCTTTCAGTGAGAACCTGCTGTTTGTGAACAGAGAAAGACTGGGTGAGTGATGTGATGGTTGGAGGCTGTTTCGGGCAGTGATCACAAAATGAGGTTTTGCTTCTTGGAGAAGTTAAGGACGGAGGTCAGCAGCTCTGCCACCTTGGACTTTCAGAGGGCAGATAGGGCCTGTTTAGGTAACTAACTGAGAGAATCCTTTAGCAGTCCAGGAAGGCAGAAGGACATCCCAGACGTTCCAGGAGCAGGGTCTCCTTAGGTGCTGAAAGATGAGTCAGTGGGCAAGGAGGTTGGCTTGGCTCAAGAGAGCTTTGCTTGGAACCTGGGGAAAAGAGAGATTTTATAATCTCTAGCAGAAGGGTCAGGCAACTCAATGCTATGAGATTACGCAGGGAGAAAATCAGAAGGGCCAAACCCCAGCTAGAACTTAGTCTGACTACTGGTGAAGAAGACAACAAAAATGTTTTTGCAAATACATCAGAAACAAAAGGAGGGCCAGCAGGAATCTACATCCTTTATTGCAGGCAGGGGAAAACAGTAACGAAAGATAAAGAAAAGGCTGAGGTACTTAGTGCCTTCTTTGTCTCTGTTTTTAACTGAGACCAGTTGTCCTCAGTGTATCCAGTCCCCTGAGCTGGAAGACAGTGCTGGGGAGCAAAATGAAGCCCCCATAATTCAGGAAGAAATGGTTAGTAGTTGCTACACCACTTAGACAGGTGCGAGGCTGTGGGATCAGATGGGATCCCTCATGGGTATTGATGGAACTGGTGGAGGAGCTTTAAATCATTCTAACCTTTAATCTAAGACACTTTACGTCATTTACTAACAGGCCTGGCTGACCAGGGAGGTGACTACAAGTTGGCAATTGTAATGCCTATCTACAAGAAAAGTCAGAAGAAAGATCTAGGGAACTATAGGTCTGTCAGCCTAACCTCCATGCCAGGGAAGGTCATGGAGCAGTTCATCCTGAGTGCCATCATGTGCAAAACAACCAAGGGATCAGGCCCAGCCAGCACAGATTTGTGAAATGCAGGTCCTGCTTGAACAACCCGATCTCTTTCTATGGCAGGGTGACACATTTAGTGGATGAGGAAAGCCTGTAGGTGTTGTCTGCCTGGACTTTACTAAAGCCTTTGACGCTGTCTCCCACAGCATTCACCTGGAGATGGCTGCCCGAGGCTTGGCTGGGTGTACTGTTCACGGGTTAAAAACTGTCTGGATGGCTGGCCCTGAGAGTGGTGGTGAATGGAGTTACACCCAGCTGGTGGCTGGTCACAGGTGGTGTTACCCAGAGCTCAGTATTGGGGCCAGTCTTGTTTAATACCTTTATTGATGACCTGGGCAAGGGGATGGCATGTCAGTTAGCAGGTGACACCTCCCGGCAGGGTGGGAGTGCTGATCTGCTGGAGGGCAGGAAGGCTCTGCAGAGGGATCTGGGCAGGCTGGATCAGGGGCTGAGGCCAATGGGGTGAGGTTCAACAAGGCCCAAGGCTGGTCCTGCCCTGGGGTCACAACAGCCCCAGGCAGTGCCACAGGCTGGGGCAGAGTGGCTGGAAAGTGCCCAGGGGAAAAGGCCCTGGGGGTGCTGTGACAGCAGCTGCACATGAGCCAGGCTGTGCCCAGGTGGCCAAGAAGGCCAATGGCATCCTGGCCTGGATCAGCCATGGTGTGGCCAGCAGGAGCAGGGCAGGGATTGTCCCCTGTCCTGGGCACTGCTGAGGCCACACCTCGAGTGCTGTGGTCAGGTCTGGGCTCCTCAAGTTTAAGGACATCAAGGTACTGGAGTCCAGAGAAGGGCAACGGAGCTGGGGAAGGGTCTGGAGCACAAGTGCTGTGAGGAGCAGCTGAGGAGAAAAGGAGGCTCACTGGATACCTTATCACTGTCTACAACTGCCTGAAAGGAGGTGGTAGCCAGGTGGGAGTTGGTCTCCCAGCTAACTAAAGACAGGACAAAAGGAAATGACCTCAGATGACCACTAGACATTAGGAAAAACTCCTTCACTGAAATGGGGTCAAGTATTGGAACAGAGTGATCAGAGAAGTGGTGGAGTCACCATCCCTGGAAGTGTTCAAAAAACATATGGATGTGGTGCCTGGGGACATAGTTATATGGTGAAGATGGTGGTGATGTTGGGTTAATGATTGGGCTTCCTGACCTTACAAGGCTTTTTCAGCTTTAATGGTGATATGATTCTGTTCTGTAACGCCATCAGAAACAGCTGACACAAAGCTTAGTTCAGATGATTACCACAGTTTAAAATAAATTACATATTTCAGTAGAAGCAGTAATGGTTTAGAACTTTGGCTAAAAATGAAGCCAGAAAAATATCCTCACTAGGCTAAAATAAAGAGAGAGAAAGCAAACACTGAAAGAAAAAAATTCACTGGAAATATCAAACAAATTGCACAGGACTTTATACACTGGCCTTTTAAAAGCTGATCATTGCTCTTGGACAGAGAGAACACATACACAACTATTTTTAAAGAACAGAGGTAGATTACATTGCTTTTCATAGCAAACAGTATTATAACTTAATCTAATTTTTTATACTTCTACAAAGGATTGAAGAATTTACTCAAGTTAGTATTTCTGACCTTTTCCTTTGTCAAAGATTTCAGTATTGTGAAACAGATTAATTAAATATGAAAGATACAAATAGAAGCGGAAAAAGTCACAAACACTATCAAAGGACATGGTGGGGTTTTTATCTTTAATTTTGCATAGAAGAAATGCAAGAAAGACAGCAGACTTTCTAAGAAACATGCAGATGTTTTTATTTTAAAATACAAAGTTACCAGAAATACAGAATTGGGGCACTTTAGGTACAATAAAAACAGTAGAACTGGTGATTGCTCTGTCCTGGTACTTACTACATCTAGGAATTATCAAAAATGTTTGTTCTTCCTAGGTCCTCTTCTGGGTCCCACATCCTCAGTTTTTTTTCGGCTTAAGCTGGAACCTTCAACGCTTGCCTTATTTCACTGTTATATTAATGATGCTGATATCCTCATAGGGTTTGTCAGTTTTGGGATTGACTTTTACATTTGAGATTCTCTGAACAACTTCCATTCCTTTAGTCACACGTCCAAACACACTGTGCTTGTTGTCGAGCCATGGCTGTTTGAGAGCACAGGAGGAGAAAAAAAATAATATTAAAATAGAAAGCAGCACCTAGGTTAGGTACCAAACCAAAAAGAGAGTAAATGTACATAGATACATTTTGTGTGTCCAAACTGTGGAACCAAACACCATGTAAATATTACCATGCAAGAAAATACTAGAGTGCAGCTAACACCTACTCCTATGCATTTGAACTTACCTTTTCAATTGTCTATTCTTAAAGTACTACAGTGGTCACATTCTAACAGCGCAGTAGCATCGGATAGTTTATTTTAAAGTGTATTCTCAGTTCTCAGATAGTTTCATGATATTTTCACAGAGGAATTTTAAGTACCAGTTCAGAACACCACTTAATTCAATATTCATATAGTAAGCCCAGTTTGAATATAGGCACTGATACAACTTAGCAAACCTCAAAACTATGGTAGATGGGGTGGGTTTTTTAAAAAAAATCATGTGACTTTGAAGTAAGTGCTGTAAGAATGCAGTTACCTTTTAGGATTTGGTTTTCATCTCTTAGATTCACATACCAAAATTTCTATTGTTGGCTCTGAACTTATACACTGATTAAATGAAATTTTCAAACCTCAACACTGGCATCTTTGTATAGCTACAATTAGGCAATATTAAGAAGACATCCTGGCACCATATGCAAACCCCAAACAGTCTAAGCAGTACCTAGGTTTCCATCAAGTTTAAACCAGTATTATTAATACAAGATACTCTAGTAATACATGACTGCTAACATGCCTAAGAATTTTATGCCATCCTTACTTCATTTAAAGGCAAAAGGCCTCTTGATAACAACTGATAGAAAAGTATTTCTATCTCTTAAGGGACAGTTTCAGTGAAGCCTACATAGTACACATTATGTCCATCATTTATTTGCAAAATAAGTCCTAGTGTGTTCCTTTTTCCATGAGAAAAATACAGATTTTTTACTATTTAGGTAGCCTCTCAGGCCTTAAATTGAGCTTTTAATATTACTTACAGTAGGCACTACTGTTATAAAAAACTGGGATCCATTGGTATTTGGTCCTGCATTAGCCATGCTGAGTGTATATGGTCTGTCATGTCGTAAAGTTGAATGAAACTCATCTTCAAATTCTCCTCCCCAAATACTTTCACCTCCCATTCCTGTACCAGTTGGGTCACCAGTCTGAATCATGAAACCCTGCACAGAAATTGTATGTTATCACATTATTGCATAGAATAAATAACCAGAAGCGTCATATGCAAGGTGACATTTTTTCAAACTTATTCAAACTTTTCAACAAAATGTGTTAAAATGTTGTGCATAAGAGACAAAGCATTTGAGGCTTTTTTAACTGTCGATCAAGTACTTCTGAAAAAGCAAAGTTACTCTATTCCTGATAGTGAAGGACAGAAAGCTGACTATCTTTACCTTTTGCAAATTCTTAGGCTCTATCACTTGATTCTGGTGCAACAGAAATAAGAAGCCTTTCAAGAAAGGCCTTCTGACATGAAATAAAGTTTTAATTCAAGCAGGATAGCTGAACTATCTGAACTGATCTTTCAATTTTGAGTTTTCTGCCACCTTATCAGTTGCAGAACACCTACTACAACTTTAGTAAGTGATAAAGCTGTTTAGAACATCAATGTTATTCAGACTTTATAGGGAACTCTACAGCCAGTCCACCAATCCTGTGTGCAAAAGGGAAATGGAAGTGTTAACGGAGGACTGACCACGAGAATACATTATCTAAACTAACAAAAAATTAATACATTGCAAGTTACCTTGATGATACGGTGAATTATGTGTCCATTGTAGTAACCATTCCTGCTGTGCACGCAGAAGTTTTCCACTGTTTTGGGGCACCTAATATCATGTAACAGAAAACACAGGCTACAATCATATTTGTCTGGTGACAAGGCGACAGTGATCTGCCTTCCCAAGTACCCACTACACGTGATGGAGGCCTGTTTTCTTGGAGGTAGTGGAACATCTGCCTGTCCATGTTCCTCATTTTGCTTTGCTTGCTTGTATGGCTTTTTCTTTCCCTATTAAAGTGTCTGTACCTCATCTCACTAGGGTTCTCACTCTTCCAGTGCCCTCCCATCCCAAGGGAGATGTGAGCAAGTGAGTCTGGGGGGCTTAGTTGCTGGCTGGGGTTAAACCATGAGTGCCAGAAACCAAATCTGTCTCCTCAAGGCCTAGTAACAAGGCACCACGGACTACAGGTTCACCAGTTTTATACCTGCACTACTCATTTTGTAGATAAATTATGTTTGCTCCATAAACAGAAAGTTGTTCACTCTTTTACCTCTACACTTCTTTTAGATACACATGGCAAAGGTGTTGAGTGTTGCAGGCAAAAGGTAAAAATGTGAACATAAAATGTTTTAATATTATAGAACTCGCAGTCAGCAGAGTCAGTTTTCCTTCTCTGAAAGTACTTGCCAACATTGGTGAAGAGATAGAATCTTATTGTTCATGGAATAAAAAGGGCCAACCACTTCACCTTCACAATTTGTTACTTCTGGGAGTTACTACCAGAGTGAAATTTTTTTACAACGTCTCTTCTGTTATTTTTATAAAAAGGATTGGTAGTAGCCAGAGTAGATCTACCCTGATAGGTTTACACAGTCATGCATTTTCCCAATAAGGAGAAAATGGCCGAGCTGAGTCCACAGCTGTGAAGTTACTCTACTCTAGCTGTTAGAAGGAACATTAGCTTGGGTTTTAGTGACACTCTAAGCTATCTTGTGAAAGCACCAGTGGCATAACTAATGGAACAGACAAGATTAATGGAACAGCCCAGTTCTTGCTGAGCAGTACACAGTCATTCACAACTTTATTTCATAGCACAAAGAATTCAAGAGCGTATGGATCCATATCCTATATGCCCTTCTTTAAAGTTTTAATCATGTTAAAGAGATTTTAAATTAAAGCTCAGCTGGGAAAAAATATTACAACAAGAAAAGACAAACCCAACAATAACCAACCCTAATAATACTGTATTTAATTTAAAATCGCATACAAAACATTGTAGTGGAGCACCTTGCAACACCATGCATGCAGATATGACACACTGGCATGACAATATAAAAACAAGAAAAAAAAGAAATAATGTAGCTTGGCCTGCCACTCACTGGCAAGAGCTGTACCATTACTACAATCTATATGCTATAATTATGAATTCCAGAAACTACAGCCTGATGCAAGGAGACACTAGTGAAGACTGCAGTAAAAGTCTGGTGGCCCTACAGGGTAGAATTGAGGCTGCGTTGCTTTAACCGTGCTTACGACTAAATATGAATTTGTTTTTGGAGAAGCATGGAGTATATCTGCATGATTTAAGTTTCTATGTATATGTTATATAAATATACTGTTAAATAACAGAATATCTGCAATTTTTGCTTCACAAAAGAGAGAGGATGACACACTGATTTTAGCAATTGTCATGTATATAACTTTTCAATTCTATGCCTCGTTTTGGATATACACAACACTAGTATTATATGCTGGTATAAACATTATATTGCTTTTAAAGGAGCTGCAATAACGAAGTGGAGTACACTGGCCACATCTGGAAATTGCCAACTACCATTCTTCTGGCTTGCACAGATTTACTGCCAAATCTACTGCTACTGGCAGCACCATCATTCTTTTTCAAGATTTATGTAAACAGCATTGCCTTACAATACAGAGCTTACACAGAAACGTATCATGACTTGTCCAAGAACAAAAGTTAGGAAACGAATAACCCCCCTGAACCAATAACTAAATAAACCTAAATAAAATTTCAAAAACTCCTGTGCCCCAGACTGTTATTTAGACCTATTTTTACCCTAATTTATTTGTGTTTGTCAAGAGTCACATTCCTACCTCGGTGTATTAAGAAACTGTCAGGAAACAAAGACAGTAGACAAATGGAAAGAAAATAATTATTTCTAGCATGAGATATGTCTTGGATACAGCAACCACAAGGGATGGAAGAAAGCAACAAAACCAAAACAACAGAAAAACCAGGAAATACATACTCAACAGGAAACAGCTTGATATGAATATCTCCCATGCTTGTGTGGATGATGGCACTGTCTGACACTCTTTTGGGACCTTCCGCCTGAGTGGCTGCCATGACCTCTTCTTTAGAAGGTTTCTCATTAAATACATCTCTGTCAGAATCTGCACTCTTCGTGTCTTCTGGTTCACGTTTAGTAAACTGAAGCACAAAAGAACAGAAGGTTAACTGCTTTTTCTTTTTAGTCTTAAAATACACATTGCTCTGCACCAAACACATCAGTGTCCTTATTTAACCTGCTGAACATGCGATTCAATTTGAAATGTACAAAGGCAATTCACAATCTATACTTGCACTTTGGAATTGTTACCAGCATTTCCACAGTCACAAATTCCAGTACAGCTACATACAAATCCAAGTAACTTTTTATAATTTGTTATCTTTAAACTTTCTCCGCTTTACAACAGGAGTCTGCACTAGTTCATCTTTTCTTTAAAGAGGTGGAGAATACCAGATTGTTCTACTGTACACAGACAAAATTGGCAGGTTTCATGTCAAAAGTTTCAGTTGTGCTACAAAATTAAAAGAAATCCTCTTATTTCAATACTGCATTAATATAAAGCTACAGAAACTCATCAAATTTAAGGCATAACAGGCAGACCAACCTCTAACCTCTATGGCTACCATCTCTCAAATCAATTACTAACCACTCTGAAATTGCTTGTCTGTTTGGTTCCCATCTCACCTAAAAACTAAACTGTGAACAGGAACTTGACTCCTATCTTTCTTGGTTGCCTGTAACGTCCTTAGTGTTACCAAGTTCTGATGCTGGTCTGAAATTTTTTTCTATTACATTTTTTATATAATACATACAGTTAATTATTGTTTCTTTGTAAGACCTGGTTAGTTTTTAATTTTTTTTTTCAACTAGAACAAAATTACTATCTTCTCAGGGGAGTAAAAATTAATGAAAAACTTACAGCTGTTTCTACCTAATGTGTTGAAAGTTCAAGACAAAAATTCTAGAATATATACTTGCAATATAAATGGATTCCTTTGTAAAAGCTGTGTTTGCAACTACTCAAGGCAAAACACACTAGAAAGGTGCAAGGAGAAAAACAAAAATAATGTAGAGAAAACATCCATACAAGAATGGAGCTATTTAAATAGAAACGACACACACCATGTAAAACCTATTTTTTTTAAAAGCTGTGCAGATTACTGTTGGATCTGCCTGGATATTCTGGAGAACAGGATTTTCAGATGCCTTCATCTCTATAGTGATCGCAGCACGATGTTTCTTTGCTACTCCTTGGAACAAAGCCAGTTGCATCATTCTGATGTTCTCTTGTTTTCCCAAGATACGAATACACCTGAAATACAAGGTGTAAAGAGGTGGAACTGGCAGCTGCTCACAGTCAGAAAATGTCTCCTTTATGACAGTAAGACTCAGAATCTTACAGTCTCAAATTCCAAAGTCCTCTCAAAATCATTATTTACTAAACATTTTCATGATGTTCCCTATTCAAACTTGCTACCTTAATTTATAAGTCAGCCTTGTTATGTAATAAAATCGCAACTAAATGATTCACCTTTACTTTACATTATCCCAGTTAGCCAGAGATTAATTGATTACATATTTTAATACACATGTGCTTGCCATTTTTTCCCCTCATTTGACTAAGCTTTAATCTGCAACGACTCTTTACAAAGAACGGGAGTATCTTCTCTACAGTCTAATATAAGGCTCTCAACAACACAAAAAGATTAGACACCTCCACAGTCATATGAAGTTTTAAATATGCTATTCATTTGACTGAATAAATACTTTAAAACAGAACTTTATCTCAATATTGTCACTGGAACTTACCTGTTAGTCTCTACATTTATGACTTTAATGCCCAACATTGTTCCATAGAGAACGAAGTGTCCAGTTTCATCAAAAATTATATTAATTAACCTTACTGCATCCACTTTCTCCAGCTCACGCTCAACTGCCATACGTCGGCCAAACTCCATGTCAGGCAGTTGTTGTCTCATCTGCTGAAGTTCAGTAAACATCTACAGAAAAAAACCAGCACTACTATATTAACATAATTTAAACCTTTTGTCCAGTAAAACACTAATTCACATGATTAGAAAATATCAAATTCAAGTGAGATTACTCCACTCAAACTAAACTGAAGGATTTAAATAAATGCGAGTAATACTCTCTTTATTTTAATGACGCAATAGGCATGTTGTAGGATTGGGCTCAAGCACACAGAAGTGTGCAGCTGTCTAACAAACTCCTTAGAAAGTGACAAATTTAATTCATTACTATGATGTTATTTGAAATGGGCATTTTCCATAATTGTTTTCTAGTAAAATGTAATCTAGCAGTATGAAAACACAGATGAAAATCAACAACTCTGTTTCACTACGTAGGTAACATAAATCAGTAAGACTTAATTTTGGGGCAAAGCAATCTAACAGACAAGCAAGAGAACACGGAAGACCTTTTTTGCAAGAAAAATAAAGGAAGGAATCTTGCCTTTAGAAATAAATGATAGCTTAGGTGAATGTGCTGGCAAATACATTCAAGAAAGTAGAGAAAACATTTCAAAGAAAGAGAAACAAAACAAAACTCACACTCAGAGATTCGTCAAAGACTCTCATGAGCTTCCCTGTCAGAAAACGAAAAATTCTAACTTTTCTGTCAGACCCAAGAGTGGCCATTTTCTTGCCATCAGGTGAAAAACTTATACTGGATGGGTAAGCCTTGCATTTAGCAAATTCATACAGATCAGTATCTGTTTTATACTCCCAGTTCACATTCTTGGGAAATTTGTATTCATGAGGAGTACCAGTCCAGTACTCGATCATTCCAGACTTGTCAGAAGACACAACTACTTTGTAGACAGGGTTCAAGCGTATCTGAGTAAGTGGGGACATATGGAGTTTATCAAAAACATGAAGTGGCTGGTTGTTTCCTCGTCCATCATATATGAATATTTTTCCTGTGCTTTTCTCAGATGTTGCAACAGAAGATATGGCATCTCCAGGGCAATATACCCATTCACATTGGCCAGGGTGGTAGCTGCAATAAAGAATAGAAAGAAAAGAAAAAAATTAAAAATAAGGAATGGTTTTAATTAGATAAGAGTCAAGTTACACTGTAAACTTGAAATCAAACATCAGAAGCAAATTTTAAACTTTATGTACTAGTTTTGCTAATACATATCTTGCTAATATTCAGCATATTATAGAAAAGCATTTCCAAGCAATACCACGCATACATGACTACCAATTTCCATTGCTTCCATATTGTTTTGTAAAGATGCTGTGACAGTCAAAGTAGAAAGAAGGTAAAAAGACGGAATAAGGATGGAAATCCAGGTAAAAACCCAAGTGGCATTAATGATTACTGCTCAACTTTTATGAGTCAATACCATTTCTCTTCCATCTGTTAAGTCAGCAATGGTTCAGTAGAAAGGAAGACAACTACGCCTTGCCATACACTTATGGAAAAGTTCAACTAGATCTTGCCAGGAAAAACCACACAAAATAACAAAAACCCCAAGAACTGATATAAACAAAATTAAGACAATCCCCCTATATTCAACAAGGGTTGTAAATGCATTTAAGAAGGAAGTCATTTCCTACTTGCAAAGGCATACCCTAAAAATAAAATAAGCTGAAGATACAGTCAATAAGTTATGTCTGTTTTAAAGTCTGTAAGCGAAGATTCTGAAAACCAGAATTCAAACAAAATGGCAAACATCAAAAAAATTATATAGTCTCCATAGGAAACTCATGTTTAGTATCCTTTCACAAATCAATCCAACAGATGCTGAAGGACTAACGATACACTGACATTATAACAAACACTAATAATTTGGATTTTCAATGTCTGTTGGTAAAGAGAAACAAACACTTCATCTCAGGTTCACTAGAAAGAACAGGATTGAATAAATAAATATGAAGTCTTTGCAGAAACAGTCAATCTTCTCCAGATCACTGATGGAAGCATAAAGCCTGTGGATTTGCAAAGAGCCACACTGTATAGATTAGCTAGATCTGGGAAGATCTGCAGATCAGGGGTGTTTTCTAAAATACTATTTTCTTTTTTTCTGTAATTTCACCAATTATGTAGTAACAGTACAGGGCTGCTAAGTCAAAAATACCAGCAAACCCGAAAGATTAAGCCTAACTGGAATTTTTCCAGAGCGGACAGCCAAAAGGGAATCAATTCCTATAGGCAAAGTACATTATGTGGAGGATGATACTAAAACTATAACTAGCAAAGCAGACAGTATAAGCTTTTATTGGCTGTTCCTGTGTAAAACTTTTTTCCCTGACTTTATACTTCTATTCAGTTTCAAAATTAACCAGTATATAGTAGACTATGAAGAATATGTTTTCCAATTCTAAAAGGCTTATGGAGAAATCAGTATTTCTACTATTCTTGATGCAGCATTCATTGATCCTCCAGCCCTTCAAATCCACCCTTTCAACAGTGTGGGGCTTGTTTTTCTCTGGTATTTTTGTAAGTAACATCCATTTTCCAGTAACATCCATTCTTATTTCTCCCAGATCCTTTAGCTACATACTGTGTAACCACAAAAATGCTACAACACTAAGGAAAACAAAAATATCCCTTCTAACGGAAAAAGGAAATTGTATCCCTATGACAACAAATAAGACAATAACATACAGGCCAAATCCCTTCTCTAATGGAACTATTAGTGGACTGTAATTTTTAAATTCAGTGCCAAACTGCAGAAAAAAAATTATGTCCAGCTAAATACTTGAAGAAACACCACATCTTTGTGCATAATATTTGACATCAAGGAAACGCCTTTCCTACTCCTCTCTTGTACGGTTGCAGTCGTAATTTCTTCTATTCTGTCAGGCAGTCTCCAGACACTGGATTAATTTCAGACAATGCAATTTATTCAGCTTCATCTGACTGGGGCATGGGGAAGGGGAGGAACTCAAGAACCCCAAATTATTGACTTACCTCTTAGCAAAATAACCCCCCCTTACAATCTCAAACGAACACTTCCAAGAACTAAGTAACTTACCCCAGTTTCAGCATGTTGATCATGTCAAAGTTGACTACATCAAACACCTTCATTGCTTTGTCATCTCCAACTGAACAGAATAATGCCCCCTCTGAGCTAACAGCAATACTCTCAATAACACCTGTGAATTAAGTTGACAGACTATTAAGAAAGAGGAAAGAACATCCTTAATTTCAGTATTACATAGGGAAAACCTACAGAGTTTTAAACCTGTTTCCCAACCATTTTGTCACCTTTTTCACTTAAAACTCTACCTGACTTCAATAAAATATTATAAAAAAACCAGTAAAATTCACAGAATAACACTTAGTATCATATCAGTGTTTAGACTTAGGTATGTGATAAAGAACAATTTACTATAAAAATAAGTAAAAAATTATAATGGCAATTAGTTAAAAATGTTGATTTTAGAAAATCGCAAACATTGATGGGGTAAACATCATGTCCTCCTCACCTTGCATCTCTCAACTGGATCATGGCAGCAGAACTCTACAGACTATTACACACCCAATACTCAAAACTACTCTGCAACTGAGCCTTCCACATATTTCTCACAATGCTGAGTTTTGCATGGTAGGTTTTGTTCTCACATTTTGCTTCTGGATATAATGAGAAGCTCATAGTTAAGATCAACAACCTACTTTAATATTTCTTGTAACTCTAAAAGGAAGAAGTACTTTTGCAACCTAATATTAAATATTTTTCTAACTGTAATATTCTGCATATCAAATTGTATTTTTTCCCTTCAGGCATATCATAATTCCTAATGCCATTGAGAACCTCATTTTCTGTCCAGCCTATTTAATGCTTTGCATAGTGTTGAAGAGCTTTGTGTATTTATTAGTTCAGAAAACTGGGTTAAAAAAAAGTTTTTCTTAATTGCAATTCAGCTGATAGTTACACCAATGCAGACTTTACAGTTACAATAATTCCAAATAAAAATAATCATTTTTTTCCATACTGCAAGGGGGAAAAAAAGGTGAATGTGGTACCCTTATTTAAAGCAACATATTTTTAAACTTCTCTGGATTTTATGAACCCTTTTGTGTATCTTGTTCACTTATGTCCCAGATATCCCTCCCACAGGCAGGGCACAAGGCAATGCAAAGGATGTAGGGGATCTGTGAAGCAGAGTCCCACATGCTTCATTCTCATCCTATCCCTGATGGAGCTTGGGTGCAAAATCCAACAGGACAGAGGAATACAGGAAGACAGGCAGATATTTAATCTCTGACTGTGCTAAAGGAATCCTAGAATATCTCTCCCTATTTGCACTCTCTTCAAACAACAAAGGGCAAGGGGGAGGAAAAAGTGAGGTCCTTTAGAGAAGAAGGAGCAACTTCTCACCCAAGTGACTTCGGAAGTGTTTTACAAACTCAATCCCTTCTTCTATTTTTTTCCAGAATTTTACATGTCCATCATGACTGGCTGTTATGATAAAATCTGTCCTACAATTACAAAAAAAAAAAACAAACAAGAAAACAGATACACACATTATGCACTTCCCACTGGTGAGTAATTTGCACTATAATTAACACTGTGCAGAGAATGAAATTTCAAGAAATTACTGTGACTGTCTGTCTGAATGTGTACTATAACTCCTGGAAAAACCAACAGGTATTTTTTAGTGCATTCTGGATTAACCTATGAAAAGTCACAGCCTAAACTGAAGAAACATATAATGCTATCCTTTTTCAATATGTAAATGTAACTCTTGTTTTAATTGTGTATGTGTGTACGTGATCTCTGCAGTTCTGGTGAATGGTATTTCTTCAGAGGCAGGCAGTCGATCTTATTTCTGTATTTACTGCATATTTCAACAAGGATTTTATGACATTCCTTTAGTCCATACAGACAATTTTTATCTTGCTTCCAGGTAAGCCACTTTTAAAAAAAAACCCCACCACCCTTAAAATACCACCTCAGGACACTGTAACTTTCCATTATAAAATGTCTACAATGAAAACTTATCAACATACACAGAAATACATCCCTGACAAAGAAATACAATGGAAAACAAAAATACTTACTTAGTACATGCTACGTGTGTAATAACATCTCTGTGCATGTAACTGCGCTCATACATCGAAGCTGATGGTAGATTTTCAAGATAAACATGTTCGAATTCAAGAACTACACAGAATAAAAAGGAAAACCCAGGAATTTATTTTCATAAATTTATATCTAGATTATGTTCTCTTTCACTTATCATTGTATTGCTAACTCATATTTTAGTCAAAAGTATGCAGAATTTTGTGCAAACATAATTGAAGGGCTTTTAGTTTTGCACTCAGTCTTACACATTTTCCATGGACTAAAGCCACTCAAATGCTGCTTCAACTCATACTGCTCTTCCCTTTTAAAGCAACTGTTACCTTAGCTCTGTTAATTATTTAAAAAAAAAAACAAAATTAATTAACACTTTTTAACTTACTGCCAGAAAACTGAGGGTCATCTGCACCTCATTTCACTCTAAACCCACATGTACCTCTGTTTTTTTTATTGGTTTGTGGTCCCACCACGGGTCTTGTAGTCTAAATTCTAAGTGCTGGTACCCACCTATTTAAGAGTTTAACTGGCTGACCTAAAATAATCTGATTTTGAGTTTTGTCTCTGATCTTCAGATCCTACTCGTTAACGCCTGTGCAATGGCATTTTTTACTGAACCTGTAGGTTTACATCTGCTGAATGTCATCAAAGTCACATTTACTTCACAGTGATACTCAGTCGGGATTTGCTGCACACATCAACACCGCATGCTGAAATACTGCCTAGAGGCTTCTCCTGCTTCTCCCGTTTACGGCAGTAACCCAGAAGATGGATTAACTCCACAGCCATAAACAACACAGCTACAGCCTGCACAGCAGGCCTCTTAGCCTGAAAGAGTCCTCCAGAGAAGGCAGAAGTCATAGAATCATAGAATGTTAAAGGGCTAGAATAGGCCTCTAGTCCCCTGCCACAGACAGAGACACAGGCAGAGACACCTCTCGCTAGACCAAGCTGCTCAAAGTCTTATTCAGCCTGGCTTTGAACACTGCAGGCTTGGGACACGCAAAAAATCGCTGGGCAACATTTCCCAGTACCTCACAATAGAGAATTTTTTCGCTATGGCTGACCTAAACTTCTCCTCTTTCAGTTTGCACCCATTCCTCCTTGCGCTGTCACTACAGTTCCTGCCGAAGCCACTCTCCGACTTCCCTGTAAGTCCATTTAGATACTAGAAAGTTGCTATGCGGTTTCCATGCAACCTTCTCTTCTCCAGGCGGAACGGCCGCAAATTTCTCAGCACCTGACACCTTAGCCCTGTAATTCCACCCCCGAAGGGTTCCCTCCCAGCGTGGTCATTTTACACACGAAACAGCTCTTTTTAGGATACCAGCTTCCGCCAGCCTCCCTCACCCCGTGGCCGCTCCCGCCCAGCGAGGCCTGGAGGCGATCCCACCGCCCCGGACCCCAGGCAGGGCAGCTTTCCGCTTCTCCCCTTACCTCTCCTCTTCTTCGCCTCCGCAGCCTCCCCCGGGAGCGGCCCGACCCAGCGCTCCTCCTCATCCTCCTCGTCCGCTGGCGCCGGGTCCCCGCCGCCCGCCGCCACCTCCGGCTGCTTTCGCTTGCGCTCGGGCTCGGCGGACGCCATGGTGATGATGTCACCGCGGCGCCGGGCGCTCGGCGAGTGACGTATGCGCCGCGGACTGAGTGGCGGGAAGCGGCCATGGTAGTAACGGGCGGGAGCGGGCGGCGGGGAGCGGCAACGGCAGTGATGGGCGGGAGTGGGCGGCGGGGAGCGGCAATGGCAGTAACGGGCGGGAGCGGGTGGCGGGAAGCGACAATGGTAGTAATGGGCGGGAGCGGGCGGCGGAGAGCGGCAATGGCAGTGACGGACGGGAGCGGGCGGCGGGAGAGTCCAGGGCGGGTCGCGGCGCTCGGGGGGATCCCGGCGCTCCCACACCTCGGTGCCGGGACGGAGGGGCTCGCTGCCGCGGGGGCTGCAGGGCTGCTTTGCAGGGAGGGCGCTGGCTTTCCCGGCTGTGAAGGGCCGACGTTCATCCCGCGCCTGTGGGCAGGGATGTCCCGCCTGGAGTCCGCCTGCCACTGTTGTGGTGCAGGGGTTTGTGTGGGGGGCGCGGGAGCTCCCTGTCTCACCGCTTTTGCGATGTTCGTTGTGCCCTGCCTATATTTTGCTTCCTAAGGTGCCTTCGTGTCTGTTTCCCCTCCCTGCTGTCACTTTCCCCTCCCTGGCCGTCTTCTCGCAATTGTTTTGTTTGTGCTCAATGTCTATAAATATATGAAGGGACAGTGCCAAGAGAATGGATTCAGGCTCTTTTCGGTTGTTCTGGGCAGTCGGACAAGAGGCAATGGGCAGAAACTGATGCACAAGAAGTTCCACCTGAACATAAGGAAGAACTTCTTTACTGGGCAGGTGGCCAGGCACTGGAACAGATTGCCCAGACGGGGTGTGGAGTCTCCTTCACTGGAGATACGCAGGCACCCTCAGGACGCAATCCTGTGCCGTATGCTCTGAGATGACCCTGCTTGAGCAGGGAGGTTGGACAAGATGACTCCCTGTGGTCCCTTCCAACCTGACCCATTCTGTGATTTTTTCATAAAGCCTCAGCTAGCATAGAGCCTACACTTGGACCCGCATGTATTTTTCACCCAATTATGTAGTCCTAAAACAAGGTAAGAAGGAATAACATGTTGAAACTGGAAGACATTAGTGTTAATGCAAAAAAATCCTTCAGTTTTCAGGTATGTTGTGAAAATAGAAGCATAATTTAACCATGCTGAAATAGGGAAAACTCCAATCTACAAGAAAATAACATCCAGAAGTGACACTTCGGTGTGTGTACTGTGTAAGGTAGTTGAAAGCGCAGCATTAAGGATTGCAAGTCAGTTTGGCTTGTGAGAGCACTGTCATGTCTCACAATATGTACATTTTGAAATATGTGAAATCAACCAGGAAATTGAAAGTCAACAACAGTAGAATCATCTAAGCATTTTTGTGTGATGGAGTATTTTCTGGCTTTCTCTTCAGAGTTTTATTTCATATAATGCTTTCGTGATGATGAATTGTATTATTGCAGGGGACATGGAGGGAAATATTTTTTATCCCACTCCAAGACCCCTTTCAAATTTCCAAAGCATGGGGTTCATTTTCTCCTCCTTCTTCTCCCTCCCTTCTATCCCTCCAGACCCTCTTTGTTTGTCTCCTTAACAGTTTTTTTGTCTGAGAAAAAACTAAGACTGCTTAGTTTCTTTCTTAGTTTCTTTTGGACAGTCTTTGCTGGAGCCATTTCAGAAGTCTTAATAAATTATGTGAACTGGTTCTGTTTTATATTATGGAGACATTCCAAGACTCTTAAGAAGATAATGACTTGCCTTTGCAAAAACTTGGCTCATTAGTTCTTATAAGATCATGGTAACCTAGATTTTCTAGTGTTCCATTTTTAATTGTTGATAAAACAAATTTGCCAGAAAGACTTAGTAGTATTATTGGCTACCTGTGAGTTCTCTGGTGTAATTCCAGCATTCAGTGAGATGTTCTGATTTGCTTTCCTCATCCACTCTGCTATGAGGTTCTTGAACTTTGGAAGTACTAGTTGAATATTTCACTCCTTTAAAATTGGGTTTTCAATATAATTTTCTCTGATGCTGCATTTTTGTTCTGAGAAAGATTGAGTTTGTGATTAGTACATCATTAAGAAGGCGTATAACTCTTATTTAGATCTTTATTTATTTTTGATGTTTCTATTTAATCTCTGTGTGTTTGGTGGGCTTAGTGATCCACTAAGGTATTTTTAAAGGCTTCCTGCATCTGATACATCTAGCCTGTTGGTTGTTTTCCCTTGAAAAAAATTTTGGCCCTTCTTATTTTTCCCCTGTTAATTGCTGATGCCATTCAGCTATCTCTTAATTGAGATAACTAGGAGTGAATTTCTGAATTTATGTGGTTTTCTTTCTGATCAAACAGTTTCTCAAAGTTTTTAATTTGACTTGGGTTGATTTTTCTTTTGGCTGTCCAGGTGCCGTCTTTCCTTTGTTGTCTGTGTATCTTTCAGGTTCTTTTGTTTGTTTTTCTAGTAACTTTCGTTGGTTTTTCTAGTATAAAATACTCTGCATTCAAATGAAGGAAAAATAGATTAGTACATTTATTGACAGAGCAGATGTAACTGCTTAAAAATTTTGCAGACATGTGGAGGTAAAGTGTGGCTTTGTAACGTGAGATTCTCGTATTATTTCTATATTAAAGTTGTTGGAAAATAAAAAAGCCACTGCAGATAATCAAAGCAGTTACAAAAATTAAGGACTTTGTCATTCAATTTTAAAAGTGAATTATTAGCGTCTTCTAATTAAACTTAGTCATATAGTTAGCTGATTGTACTTATGACTGGGTGGTTTCTAGAGAAGTTAACTCTATAGATGAGTTAACTAAAAGCTTTGGATTAAGGGAGTTTAATCTGTGGCATACTTGATCTGAAGTGGCAGCTATGATTTGGTAACTGATATCAATGATTATAGATCTACATGGTAACTGTTCTGTTTTTTTGTTAATAGGCTCAATATTCATCAGAAATTGCTAACACAGCTAGTCTTGAAGATGCCAAGCAAGTACTCTTGGATGAATGTGAGAGTGTTTGGAAGCAGGTGGAAGAGGTATGCAAATAAAAGTGATAGACTAGGTTTACTATCAACCTATCCCAGAATTACTGAATTCACCACATGCTTGCCCCACCCCCTCCAAAGAAACCACTTCAATAAAACCAACCAGCCAAACAATAACAACAAAGGGAAAAAGGAAAAAGGATCTTCAGAAAGGTCAAAGGTAGAAAGTGCTGGAATGGATGAAGAATGCCTTGTAGTGTCAAACTTAGGTTAAATGGGTTACAGTTAGGGAAAAAGGAGAGTTTAGCAGGTGTCTCCTGTTTATGCCTTGGATATTTGTGGGGGCCTGAATTTCAGACTCCATAGACACCCCATTGCAGTCATGGGAGCTGATGTAGTGCACTCCTGTAAATCAGACCACTTCTGGACAGTATAGTATGCTGCCCTAAATGACTTAAAACTAGAAATGTGTTTTATAATGGGATTGCTCTGTTTGGAGAGCCAAAAGAGTAGCAGAAAGTATGTTAACTTCTAAGCAGCTTCCCTGTTAAGCCTTGTCCATGGCTCTCTTCCCTATTTCTCGTGTACTTCATCTGTTCAATGCCTTTCTCCAAATGAACTTTTCCCTCATAACTTGCCTTTTTACTCAAATGATACATCTTTTTTTAGCTGCTACTTTTCTACTTTCTGGTTCATTAAGTTCTACTTTACTGTGCGGTGATTTCAAAATATTTCTTCATTTCCTCTTCTGGGGTAGGGTATGAGGGATGTGGCAGGATCCATGTCAAAACTCTTTTATTCCTATATTTAAAAAGTTGTATTTAAATTTCTAAGAATTGTGTTTTGTTTTTACGAAAGAGAAGAGTAAACAAACTTGGTGTTTTATTTCTTTTTCTACCAAGCGTCAGAACAAGATAATGCTTCTAAGATCAGAGGCACTGCTACAGTCAGATGCCAAGGTAAGACAGTTGTTTGGTTTTTTAAAAATACCTAATTTTCTGTTAAGATCATAGAATCACAGAATGGCTTGTGTAAGAAAGGACCTTAAAAACCATCTAGTTCTAGCCTCTCTGGCATAGGCAGAGACCTTCCACTAGATCAGGTTGTGCAAAACCCCATCCAGCCTGGCCTGGAACCCTTCTAGGATTGGGACATCTGCAGTTTCTCTGGGCAGCCTGTTCCAGTGTGTCTGTGCTTATGCAGTTAGGAATTTCTTCCTAATATCTAATCTAAACCTGCCCTCTTTCAGCTTAAGGCCATTTCCCCTTGTCATGTCGCTACATACTCTTGTAAACAGTCCCTCTCCTTTCTTTTAGGCCCCCTTCAGGTACTGGAGGGTGCTGTAAGGTCTCCCTGGAGCCTTCTCCAGGTTGAACAACCTCAGCTCTCCTCACCTGTCTTTATAGAAGGAGAGGTGTTCCAGCCTTCCAATCATCTTTGTGGTTCTCTGTACTTCCTTGAGCAAGTTGACGTCCTTCTTGCATTGGGGACCCCAGACCTAGCTGCAGCACTCCAGGTGGGGTCTCACCAGAGCAGAGTAGAAGGGCAGAATCACCTCCCTTGTCCTGCTGGCTGTGTTGCTTTTGATGAAAAGATTATGATTGGCTTTCTGGGTTGCAAGTGCCTATGTCCAGCTTTTCATCTGCCAGTCGCATTTCCCCAAGTCTTTTTTGGCAGGGCAGCTCTCAATCAATCTGTGTTGATACTGGGGTTGTCCTGACCCAGGTACAGGACCTTGTGCTTGATCTTGTTGAACTTCATGAGTTTCATACTAGCTCATCTCTCGAGCCTGTCCAGGTCCCTCTGGATGCCATCCCTGTTGATTGCCCCACACAGCCTGGTGGTGTCAGTGAAGCTGCTGAGGGTGCCCTTGATCCCACTGTCCATGTCCCTGACAAATGTTACACGATGCCTGTCTCAAAAACACGGCCTAAGGAATGGCCACTCATCACTGATCTCCACATGGGCATTGAACTGTTCACCACACCTCTGAGTGGGACCATCCAGCCAATTCCTTACCCACTGAGTGGTCTGTCCATCAAATCTGTGTTTCCGGTTTAGTGACAAGGATGTTGTTCAGGACAGTGTCAAATGCTTTGCACAACTCCCAAATAGATTACATCAGTAGCTCTTCGCTTATCTGCCAATGCTGTAATCCTGTTGCAGGAGGCCACCAAATTTGTCACGTTGCTTGACACCAATTGCCTCTTAATTTTCCACATGCCTTAGCATAATTTCAAGGAGGATCTGCTCCATGGTCTTGCTGGGCACGGAGGTGAGACTCACCAATCAGCAATCTTTTTCTGTTTTTAATAATATAGGTTATGTGTCTCTTTTTCAAGCCAGTGGGATCTTCACCAGACTGCCATGACTTTTCAAATATGATGGATAGTGACTTTGCCACTTCACCTGCCAGTATCCCGTCAGGTGCATCTGGGGTGGGTTTGATCTTACCTGGCTACCAGGTGCCCACCTTAGCTGTTCATCACTCCCCTCCTCAGCTGGACAGGAGAGAGGAAATACAACTGAAGCCTCATGGATTGAGATAAGGACAGGTTTTCTCCTACTAACTTTGAAAAATGCAACATAGGCAGCAAAATGGGAGGAGAGGGGGTGTAACTTCGATACCTATTTGGACAATTCCCTTATCACTGTATAGTAATTTCTTCTAGTTATATGTCATTGTTATGCTGTCCTTCCCAGCATCATTCTGGACATGCTGTCCTGCTGTGGGATGAGCAGGCTCACAGTGTGTGGGTGAAAACCTGGTTGAAGGGCAGAGCTCAGAGGGGTGCAGTGACTGGAACTGCATCTGGCTGATGACCAGCCACCAGCGGTGTTCCTCGGGTTGCAATTCTAGGGACAGTTCTGCTCCATGTGTTTATCAGTGACCGGGATGAAGGTTTGGAATGTCCCATGAGCGAGCTGGCTGATGGCTCCAAATGGGCGGTGCTGTTGGCACTCCTGGGGGACAAGACTTGCAGAGGGACCTAGCTGGCTTAGAGCGTTGGGCTGTCATCAGTCACACGACATTTAATAAGAGCAAATGACAGCTTCTGCTCGAGGACTAAGAGCAATGCCGGGCACAAGGAGAAAGCAGGAAAGGAGTGGCTGTGGGGCAGCCCTGCAGGAAGGGATCTGAGGGTGCTGGTTGAAAGCAGCTCAGTGTGAGCCCTCAGGGTGACCCGGCAGCCCAGAGGGTGAACAGCGTCCCGGGAGCCTCGAGCATGGCACTGCCAGCGACAAGAGAGGCGATTGTTCCTCTGGATTCAGGGCTGCGCAGCCTCACCTGCGGGGCTGAGGGCAGCTCCGGGCACACAATTCAAGAAGGTTGTGAAGGTTCTGGAGTACATCCAGAGGAGAGCAACAAAGCTGGTGAGAGGGCTGGAAGGCATGTCCTGTGAGGAACTGCTGAAGACTTTGGGCTTCTCTGGTTTGGAGAGAAGGAGCTGAGGGGTGACGTGATTCCTCTCAACAGCTTCGTCAGGGAAGTGGAGAGGGAGATGCTGGTATCTTCTCCCTGATACCCAGTGATATTATGTGTGAGAATGGTTCAAAGATAAGTGAGGGGACCTACACAGAGGACATTAGAAAACATTTCTTTACCTCTATGAACCTTCCTCTGAAGAACCTTTACAGCTCTGCCAACTCTGACTCCTTCTCATTTCCTCCTTTTGAATAAATAATATAAACATTTCTTGATCCCTGTGGGTGATTGTAAAATACTTTGAAGGAATTATCGTTCTATTGTAATACATGCTCTTTTGTTTTCTGCTGTATCAACTTAATAACTCAATTTCTATTACGTTCTACCTCATTTTACGTCAATGCGACTCGACACACTTCAAGAGACACTTCTTTTCTTTTTATACAGCTTTCCTTGTTAATGTTGGAAATAAAAGCTTTAACAGCAGATCGGTATCAGTGGAAAGCAAGAGACCCAGAAAGTAAGTAACTGTTTTCCTGTAAAGAATGCTTATATAAACTTCTGCAAAATTTCTTTCATCTAGGCTGTGGGTATATTGAGTGTCTGATTGTATTTTCATATTATAACTACTTAAAAATGAAATTAAATTGTATGCAACTGAAAAAGGTAGCATGTATGTTTAATTTCTTTATTGTTTTTGCACTTCAGTTCTAAGTTGCCTTGAAATTAAAAGAAAATTCCACTATAACTTAATCTTATGATTCTACACAAATAAATGCATGATTCATACCACCATTCGTCAGTTCGTTAAATGGAAAAATAACTATTAGCAGATCTCCTAACCAAATAAGAAAAGTTCATTATGCTGTTACCCTCCTTCACATTCTTTTCTGTCCGATTGATTTTTCTCCTCTTTCACTTGTATTTCCTTTTTAGAACAGAACTACTTTGGCAAATAATACTGTCTTCATTTTGTTGTTTAAGAAGCTGATACATTTTTTATCCGTGCAAGTATTGTTAATAAGCTAGCAATAATTTGTCTAGATGTATTTTTAACCATACATCCTCTGATTGTTTTTTTATTAATACTTTACAAAGGTGTATTGTATTACGATGCAGTAGTTGAAACTTTCAAACAGACCTTTAGTGCTAAGCCCATTACACTGTAGTAAAATACTTGGTTTGAATTAACAGGGACTGGAGATTTCAGGTCAAGATAAAGTGGTAAAAGGCACTAGAATTTTATTTAAATAACTCAGGAATCCAGAACACTTACTGATCATGAGAAGCACAAATCACTGAGAATAGTGGTAGTTTTATATTTGTTAGGCATTATCAGTCAAAAGGTATGAATTCCCTAGTTCTTCAAAAATCTCTTTGTACATAAGCATCAGTGCTGACTGATTTCACTCTCTTGCAAGGCTGATGTGGCCAGAAATAAAACTGCACATAAAAGCATTCAGGATCTAAGTGTGAATAAAGTAATCTTTGTTTTCAGATCTCCCATTTGGAGATTCCTAAAACAGTTAACACTACACTGTCATTAGTGCTATTCTGGTAGCAGTCATGGTTATGTCTCCTGTCAAGGACCTGTTTGCACATGTCAATCCACTAAAACTTCCAGCTAATCTTTAATATATTGATTCATTTGAGTATTTTTATGCCAGTAGAGGCTTGGTTTTATAGTATTTGCAAAATTATAGGGATGTGTTTTAGACAGCACATGGTGATTTCCAATGTTTTGTCATTTAGCCAAATGGAAATGCCTTTTCAGATCGACATAAGAGGCAGTTCTCCAGCTTCTTTCAAAGCCTGTGTACTTGCTGCATATCATCATCAAATAAGAGAAGCTGGGAAAAACTTTTTTTCTTTCTTATAAATAGATATTGTTGCTCTATTAAAATAAACTCATAGTTCAGTGTTGTAAGCCTCACTCCAAGAACTGTCTGCCTCAAATGCTTCTTAGGTATGTAGACCAAAGGCACGTCATTGAATGAATTTGGGACATACTGGTTCCTGGCTGCTGTTCATAAATAAGCTGCTGGCTTAATGCAAATTAATTGAAAGCACTTATTTTTTATCTGGGTAAAATGCCTGAGGCTGTTAGATTTCCTTACTAAAATATGTATATTAAACTTCAAGCAATTGGCTTAAAAATATCCTTGGCCTATTTTTTTGGCTTGCTGGCTTGCTTTGTTCAACCATTCTTACTTCTTCCCAGATGATAATATTTCTTATTAGGAATCTTAATTTTGTAATGTAGAAATTATCTATTTAAAATTAATACTTTGCAGCCAAATCTTTGCCTTTTTTGGCTGCCTTTCCAGCAGAAGAAAAAAAGTTGTTGCTAAGAATTTGAATAGAGTTGAATTGAATAGAGTTATGGTGCTTGTATGAAAATGAGGAGTCTACTTTGCTCACTTCGCTGTCTTGGCTCCTTTCTAGCTACTATTTGTTTTGAAGAGGAATTACTTAGTTGAAAACATTGTCTGATTTTATCTAAATAGAAATAACAGAAATACTGATTTCATACAATTTACTAATAGGGCATGAATGTCAGGCAGTCTTGTTACTTTGGGGTCTGCTTTTAGTAGTGGCCAGTTCATTTCCTGTAAATGAGGGCCTGTCAGCATTTCAATCTTAAACCTTATTTTCAGAGGTTTTAACTTGGCAGTTCTGCATTTTTTTGCACACAATATTGGCAAACAGACTTGAATTCATGATACAAATTATATTTTTGCAAAGTTTTTACTTTAGTCTCTTTTCTTTCTCAATTTCTGGTATTATTTATGTAGCTCTAGATCTGCTAAATCAGCTGAATTAAAACTTTTTTAAAAGCATTTGGCTTATAAAACTAGAATTTAACTTTCACCTTTGCAAAATAAGGAAGTGAAAGCAACCATCTTTTAAACCATTTAAAACAGTTGTGGTCTCTGCATAATTTCTGTTTTTCTTTGCAAAATTACAGTATTCTGCCAAATACCTTTTTATTCTATTTTAATACAAGTTTCTATATAAACATGTGCATAGTAGTTGCTTTTACATTCCTAGCATCTGGTAGTATTTTGCTTAGTGATTGTACTGTGTATCGCTAATTCTGTCTGACATTGGATTTTTGCAAGTGTAGTGATTCTACAGCTGAAAAAGATTTAACTGATAGTGGATTGAGCAACCAGTGAATTTACAGCAGCAGCTGGCATAAGTGTGTTGTCCCGGTGTTTCACATCTGCATTGTTGCTTCACTAAATTATGGTTAGTGATTTCTTTCCCAGGAAGATGGGGCTTTCTATTCTGATACTTACATAATATGAACACTGAGTGGGAAGCATGACCTCAGGATTAGGTATCTTGAAAAAAAGAAGTGTTAGAAGACAATTGTAGAAATTGAAAATAATTGGTAAGGGCGGGCTTATAATGATCATGTCAGCAGGAAGTGGCAGGGGGTAGAATTTAATGGGTTTCTTCAAATATGCCAGTGAAAGTGAATAAAAGTGCACCAAAGAATTTTTTCATGTGTAGGTAGGACATGAATGTAATTAAATCTTACTCTAATAATAGCACAAATCTCCTGCAGTTCTTAAGCTTAATTTGGGAGCACAGTACTCATATTTTGTGTCAAGATTTAGAAACAGTAATTCTCTAAGTAAAAGGAATTTTACTGGAGCATTTAACTTAATGAATTTTTAAGTCAGTAGTTTTTCTGATTTTCATCTGAGAACAAACAGTGCTTTTAAAACTACTATTCTAAAGCTTCTTAGAATGTGTTGAGGTATGTACTATAATATTACCAAAGAAGGTACTTTTCTAAATTTATTAACTCAACTGTATGTATTTAGGAGATACTTAATGCTCTCATGAGGTTGTTAAGAGTTTCCTTTTTGTTAAAGGAAAGATTTTATTTAAATAATTATTTGTAAGATTAGAGATTTTGAGCCCAAACTTGCACAAAAAATAATTCTATCATATAAAGATTTAAGTCTGTTAGAATAGCTTTAATTTCTCCTTTTAATGTATTGAATTAGTTCCAGTTTTTATGCAAAGCTGTAAGTTGACATGGACCTGAGAATTGTCTGGAGTCTGTAATAGACAAGAATTCAATTTTTATTCTGAAAATGCATGAGTCATAAATATCTACATTTTGCAGAAGCATTCTGGGGGAAACATTTCCGTGTTCTTGAACTGGACTGTGCTTTCCCTTGAGTATTTCTGTTTCTCAGGGTTTGAGTTAGGATTATTGGCCTTATTGGGCCTTTCATCTCCCTGTGTATAGCTGTTCTTGTGAACAGTAAGGATGGTGATGTGCTTCTGAAGTTACTAAAACTAGGTTTTATAGTCCTGATCAGGCATTTGGGAGGCTGTTTAACAAGGAATTGGAACACTGGAAGAATTTGATTGCCCTCATTGGTAATGTTGTTTGAATGCCTCCTGCTGAAAAAGTCTGGTTCAGTTGTCTTGAAGGATATAGAAATGTGATGTTCACTCATTATGTACCTGCACCAATGTACTTGGAGCTAGTTTAGGTATAAAAAACTACACAGAAGCATTAACACTGCATTTTTTTCAGTCTAATTTAACTTGCTGAATAATCATAGTAGGTTAGCCCAGCAGGACACCACAAAATGTGGTTAAACTGCTGCTAACAGCCAAACTGATTTTAGAAGGTACACAAGATTCTCTCTAGCCTGGTTGTTTTTCAGTATCAATAAATCTTTATCATCCAATACAAAAAATAACCAAGTCATTTTATTTTTCAGTAATTTGTGGCAATCCAGGTGCACTGTTAGAATTAGGAAAAGTAGAGGTAAGTTGTATTATTTGTAAGAGATAATAAAATTCTGTTGGGAAAAAACGAAAAACATACACAATTGCTGCATTTTCCTGTGACTGTTCTTGGTGTGGACTACTGCTAAGATACTGTGTATTTTCCTTCAGCCATTGATGTTGTTCTAATGGTTTTTTTCCCCTGTGCTGTAACTACTAAAACTTCCTAGTTGTAGTGAGTGAGGTTTTAAACTGACTTATTGCACAAGTCAGTGAGTAATGCACAATAAACAGTATTTTGCCTCTAGACATACCATCTAATCACAGTAGCTCAACAAACTCATCCACATGCAACAAAAATGGTGTGATAATCAACATCCCTGCTACACTAATGCTCTAAGGCCTCACTCAGGATTGGAGTCCCACTGTGCTGGTTACCATCAGGAGACAGAGATCTCATGCCAAGGAAAGTGATGACTGTCCCTTGCAAAGATTTAGCCATCATCTTTAACATCATACAGCAGGGCCCATTTCTGGGGTGGAAGCCTATGCTCTGTACTATTCAAGATTACTTTCATTTAATACTGCACAAGTGGCTGGGCAAGAAGATCCACTCAGATTTCTGTGTTTCAAGATGACCCGTGTCTGAATTGTAATTGCTAAGTGGAGTTTGTCACAGAATGTCTGGAGTTGGAATGGACCTCTGAAGATGGAATCACAGAATAGTTTAGGTTGGAAAAGACCTCTGAGGTCATCGAGTCCAACCATCCAAATCCATCACTAAACTCTGCCCCTAAGTGCCCCACAGGATTGTGTCAAGGTGGCTTTTGAATATCTTCAAGGGAGGAGACACCACAGCCTCTCTGGGCAGCCTCTTCCAGTACTCAGCCACCTTCCAGTAAAGCAGTTTTTCCTAATTTTCAGATGGAACTTCTTGTATTTTAGTTTATGCCTGTTGCCTCTTGTCCTATCACTTGGCACCACTGAAAAGAGTCTGACCCTATCCTTTGACACCTGCCTTTAAGATATTTGTGTGTATTTTTTTACACAAAAAGCTATGATAGGTTGCATTACATACTTAATAAAAAAATTATGTAATATTATGTGTTACACGAAAGAGTCAGTTATCTTAGACAGTGAGTTCTAGGGCAATAATTTGTTGAATTCTTCCATTGGAAGAAAGAGGAAATCAAGAATGTCTTGCAGGTAACACTACACTATATTGATGTGACATAGGAATGCACTGTGATTTGAGAATATTGCTGTGTCTAATGCCTCTAGTATTACTCACAATAGGAAGCTCAACTGCTGTTAAAAGTCAAAAAGTTGTTAGGTTACACACCTCTATTTGCCTGTATAGCTATGGCACGTTGGTCTGATATTTGAGGATTCTGGTTTTTTTCAGATGTATTATGGAGCACGTTTGCTTCAGTATCATATTTTCAGAATTTTTGAACTAAATACTCAAGTGCTCCTATTTTGTATGGAAGCAGAAAAAATACATCCAAATTATAGGTTTATATTAGAAAAAGGATAAACCATTAGAAACACTATTTTGTAGAAGAACACAGTGCACTAACAGGGGACCTCATCAATTTATACAAGTATCTGAAGAGGATGGAGCCAGGCTCTTCTTGGTGATGCTGAGCAATAGGTCAAGAGGCAGTGGGATAAGCAAGAACATGAGGAAGAACTTCTTCACTGTGCACTGGAACAGACTGCCCAGAGATGGTGTGGAGGCTCCCGCACTGGAGTTACTTAAGAGCTGTCTGGATGCAACCCATGCCGTATGCTCTTAGATGACCCTGCTGGAGTAGGGAGGTTGGACCAGATGATGCACTGTGGTCCCTCACAATGGTTAAGAAAACTTCCCCATCCAGCAATCCAGGAGCCACTCTATCAGTCACTAAACCCATTTGCAGCTATACACCCCGAGCATGCAACCAGATCAGATTTCCTTACCGACTCAACCCCAGGTTTCCTTCTTCCCTTAGTCTCATGCATCCTGATCCTTAAAGTAATTTCATCCTGGCATAATAACAAAATAACAGCTTGAGCTGGTTGCCTCCAAGGACGGACCCAGAACAGAGGAAGCCCTGGGCTTTTATACCCTCACCGTGTAAATGCAGGAAAGTCCCTTCATTCTGCAGAGTTGGGAGTTCATGGCCTCTTGTCTGGGGCTCTCCCCACCCAGAGCTGAACCTGCAGCTCCCAGTGCAGCTGCACCCTGAGCTACCTGCATGGAATGTATTCCTCAAAGCAACCTTACCATTCTGTGATTCTGTAATGAATCACTGCCCACTGGGAGTCCACTGTTCCCTAGATTCATCCCTGCCTGTAGCTTCTGACTGCAGTAGTTTTATTTTTCTCTATTACCTGTCCCAGATAGGTCCATAGCACTGAAGATCATTTAATTCATGGATGCAATTAGCCTTTCTTTGCAGCATCTTTGTTTTCTGTCCATTTTATGTTGGTGCAATTAGCATGGATTCATTCTTGCAGCAGCTGCAATGATTTAGACAATGGAGACCTGGTGCTGTAGACATTTTCTCCTCAATCATTCATCAGCTGAGCAGTTCATATGTGTGCTCCATAACCTGCTTCAGGTAAAATTAAGTATTTTATTAAGCTCTGTAAGCTTCAAGAAGACACTAAGGAGCACCTGTGACATTTTGAATAGTCTCCTGCATTTTAAACTGGATTTTTATATTTATTAAGAAATTGCAGATGATTTTGTCCCTCTTTATCAGATTTACAGATGTAGCCATACATAGAACAAATACTACAGTCTGGGCTGCCTACAAACTGTAGTTCATCTTTTTTTTTTTTTTTAGTTGCAGAAAGTAAAAAATGATCTTGAAATGGTGCTGTTAACAGTTCGCTCAAAGAATAAACAACTGGAAGAAGATCTGAAAAGGTAATACAGTAATTTGGATTTAGGAATGCTTTAAGATTTTGGGTTTTTTTGACTGCCCAGGGAAACTATTTATCTGCTGTAACATTTCCTATTTTTCGTGTTTCAAAGAGAACAGCAGTGGTATGAGGAACAGAAGCAGCTGCTAGATACTCTTACTAAAACTGAAGGAGAGACAAAAACCCACGATGAACAACTTTCCACAAAAAGGTATTTCTACATTTTTGAGTTATAAAGTGAAGAATTTAAATATCAGAGAAGCAAATGAGCAAACAAACTCTTAAAACATATTCCTTGTTTCATTTAATAGATCAAATAATTGCTCAGTAATCCATATTTGAAACATGGAAATAATGCTACTATATCCTGTGATTGAAGATGTTGAATTTATAACAATAGATAATAAGGGGGTTTTTTACTTATGAAGGACTTTTTAATTACTTTATTTGATTCCGTGTTCTATTGCTATGTTTTTACTTATAGTTTGAGAGAAAAGGAATTTGGTGAACTGAAAAATAAATTTTTGAAATTAAAGACTTATAAGAAAGAACTCTTGAGTGCTTTGGGTGAATTCCTGGATGAACATTATTCTCCTCCAGAGACAGGTGGAGCTACTAAAAACAAGGTAAGACTTTTCTTTACCTATTAAATTTGAAATGTTCAGTTTATATTTACTTAGATGCAATATCTGTTTAAAGTCACTAGCATCGAATCTGCAATTGTATTTGACATAAGCATAGCTCTTACAACTTAAAATAAACCTCCAGGTTTAATTTATATTTTTCAGGTTGTTTTATATTATTTAAGGCTGCTTCCAGCTGGATATTTTCTTTTCTTAATGCATTTATCGTTTACTCAATAAGATGCACAGCAATGTATTGTATTTCTTGCTGGACTGCAAGCTATGCCAAATTGGGAAATGCTGAGTGGTTAAGTCCAAATTGACTCATTTTCTTTTTTACTTGACTGGGTAAATAGATTCCTATTTTCCTTGGCAAAGCAAATTTTAATTGTCTAATAATGGTTTTGGAACAATAAGGAAAAGTGTTTATAATTACAGAATAGTTTGGAATGTTAACCATCAGATTTTGTTCAGGCAAACTGGGTCAAAAATTATCTTAAAACTTCAGGGAAAATAGGCAGCCAGGGAGTATTTTGCGCAATAAATTGAACGTGTGCAGTAAAACTATTACCATTACTATTTGATACAAACAGAAAAGATATGAAAAAGGTCAGGGCTTAATTTTGATTTCAGGGACACTTAACATTACAGGAGTAGAAACGATTTCTTTAAACCAGTTACCTCTTATTTCAGATAACCACATAATAGAATTTCTTCAATATTATCACTGAGCTCCATTTTAGAACAAATAATTTTTTTACCACTGTTTCTGTTGGGATTTTTTCTTCTAGTGCCTCAGTACTCTGGTTAGAAACTGTCTCATGGCTTCTAGTCTAAATTTATCCATGTCTAACTCAGATCCATTGGTATTCTTACATCAGAATTTTCCTTAGAATAGCTCTGTTTCTTTCTTGTGTTTATTCCTCCTGATATATTTATAGGCTGCCTCTCTATCTCACACCCTCTCTTTCTTTGGTTTGCTAATTGAACTAGCAATGCTTTTATGTTCTCCTGTAAGACAGTATTTTTCAATTACCTAGCTTATCCTAGTAATAACCATTTTCTGTATTTGTTTTCACTTGGATTCATCTTTTTTGCAACCTGCTAGGAAACAATATTGTAAACAAAACTACTAGCTCACACCCATCACCAAAGCAACTAATTACACCCTTGTATTTTTCTGTCATTTGCAAGTAATGAATCCTGAACTTTTAATTTAAAAAAAAATCTTGGTTTTGCACGTAAGACATATTTTGCATGTAAAAATACCAAACGGAGATGTCAAGACATGATGTCCATTTTTAAAGTATTATTCCAACATCTTGTTTTGTTGAATCTTAATTTTTCCGCAACCCAATGCCTTCATTTCCTGCTGTTAGTAAATATGACAGATTTTGCTCTCAGTCTCTCCAGTTTAGAAACAAGGATGTCATGTGGGACAGTTTCAAATGCTTTGCACAAGTCTAGGTAGATGACATCAGTTGCTCTTCTGTTTTCCATAAACACTAACTGTTTTAGAAGGCCACTAAATTTGTTGGGTGCAATTGGTCTTTAATGAAGCCATGATGGCTGTCACCAATCACTTAAACAAAAAAATTATTTGGATTAATTTCAACACAAGGTTTTATCTTTCCTTAGCTTAAAATTTATTTATACATTTCCTGAATTCTTAAACAGTTTGTTTTCTGACAAGTATTTTTCTTCTTTTTCACTGTTTGTGAAAAAAAAAAACTTTTTCTATATTTTTCGACTCACTTGGATCACTTGGCTTAACTACAGGTCCCCCATAATCTGCATCTAAGTGATTAACTGTGAAGGCAGGACAGCCAGCCATTTTTGCCTGCATTATTTTATTGGGTGTCAGAAATACAAGCAGTAATCACTGGCAATGAAATTTACAGCTACATTGATTCAGGACACATTATTCACTTCTATTATCAGCTTGGTTCAACGGTCTGGTAGCGCCGAACTCTTAACTCCGTACATCAGTAATTTTGCTTCACTAGGTGGAAGCATCTTGTGCTCACAGTAGTTCTGTGTGAGGGCAAATGTGCAGGCTGACGTCTGTAGGATACAGCTGCAGTGTAGTCTTGAACTGCTCCAAGCCTTGCTGGTCTGGTCCCACCTCCTTTCTCCTGGCACATGCATCTGGGATTGGGAGTGGGAGTGAAGACTGGGTCACAGCAGCTCAGGCTGGCTTCTACTGCCATGGCCCAACACCTTTAATATATGTAGTGACTGTAGTAACAATTATCTTGCATTTTAAATCTAGGATTAAAAGACTTTTTTTTCAAGGTAAGAGTATGGAAAGTCAGAGATTTAGGAATAGTCTTTATGGAAATCTGTCTGATTGGAAGGGTGAAGAAGGTGTCTTTCAGGCTAAATAATTAAATGCTGAGCATCCTGCTTAAAGGGACTTAATAAGCATTAATTGATTTGAGGTAATTCTTATATTAGTCGCAATTTTGACTAGGGAAACACAAGAGCAGAGGCTATAAAGTATCTTCATGTTTGCTCTAGGGAACCTTTTGCACATAGTTAGTGTCGATTCTATTTCCTCAGCCAATTATCAAGATACAGGCACATAGAGCTTATTGGGCCATTGCTCCAGGGTTTGCAGAGTTTCCAAGGGGCAGGCTCTCCATGGAAACTGAAACTTATGACTCTCTGCAGGTGAGAATATTAACAACTGTGACTGGAGAAGAGTGACAGAACTTGCTGTTCACAAATTCTTCTTTCTTGCTTGTATTCTTCTTCTGTTCCAGAAGTGGAGTTTGCATAAGGTGCTGCACACCTGTTAATACCTTAGGACTTAAATTGACATACTCAACATCAATGCTGAAAGAGCAGCTGCCAGATGTATATTATCTTCTTTATTTTGTTGAAATTGAAGTGCATGGGGGAAAAGACTAAAACTAAAAAATTAAAGAATCAGGTTTACCATGCAACAGTACAAGCAGATCCACTGGCATTGCTGCCAAAGAAATCTCTGTCACTTTATAGAAAAATGGCTTGATTTGCTTGCTATAAGGGAAAACAAGTAGTTTTCTAGTGATATTTTATTATTGCCCTTTTTTTCCCACCAAAATTTTAAATTATTCTGTTTTTTAACCTTGGTCTTTTTTTTAGTTGAATTCAAAACAAATAAGTATTCCTTGTCAAATAATGAAAAAATATTAAGGCACTATGAAGTCTTGAGTTGTGTCAAATTTGTATTTTAAACATTTATCTAAAGCTCCTGAAAAATTTTTTTCCCCTAACAAGTCTTGTTCACAGAAGGTTCTGTACTACTTTACAAATATGATGTACTTGGTTTTATGTAAATGTAAACATGGGTAGAAACGTTATGATCACTTTAAATTACTCTCTCTTAACAATTAATTAAAATGATGTTACATTTGAAGCATAGGATTTTGAACCAGTAGATTTAAACGGTACCTTGTGTTTCTGTCAGGACTAAATCTAAGTAAAAGTTTTCATCTGTTGTGTACTATGCAATCAAATAATTGTGTAATTATTTTACTTTGTCAACATTTTTCCTGACTAGTTTAGGGTTTTGTTAATTTGGCTGGGCTGGTTGTCTTTCCAGAATTCTTCTGCAGAGCCAGCTGTAGAACTGATAACATTGCAAGAAATTTTAGAGGTAAGATGCTTTTGCTATGTAGAGATTGGAGGAATTTTCAAATACTCAGATATAATGATGATAGATGGATTTTTAAATACTCAGATATGATGATAGTAATGAAGTGTTTATTATTAAGATAAATGGTGATGATGATAATAATAATAATAATAATTTTTTTAAGTGTTTATGATTTAGATAATGACATTTAGTATATGGCATTTAGTTAAGATAGTTAATCTAGAATGCTTAAGAATGTTGTGTCTTCAAGAAGACCACAGGGAGACCTCATTGCAACCTTCCAGTATTAAAAAGGGGCCTATAAAAAGAGGGAGAGTGACTTTTTACATGCAGGAGTAGTTTTAAATTAAAAGAAGAGAGATTTAGATTAGCTGTTGGAAAGAAATTCTTTACTGTGAGGGTAGTGAGGCACTAGCAGAGGTTGCCCAGAGAAGCTGTGGATGCCCCATCCCTGGAGGTGCTCAAGGCCAGGTTGGATGGGACTCTGAGCAATCTGGTCTGCTGAAAGGTGTCCCTTCCTGTGGCTGGGGGTTTGAACTGGATGATCTTCAAGGTACGTTCCAACCAAAACCATGGAATCAAAGTCAGTTTTCTAATTTAATTCCTATCAAATTAAACCCCAAATTTTTACAAGAGGTGTGGCTGTAATATTCAATTTAGGCTGGAAAATTTTTGTCTCTTATTTCTTTATAATGTTTAGTTCAAAGAAGTTTTATGCACCTTAGTGGCTCATGTTAGGAGAGGCAAATACTATGTTTAACAAAAATATTGGTCCATTTCATGCTCTATGTTATACTCCTTCTAGAAAAATATTTCTGAAATATACATAGCAGTTATAGAAGGACCAATTAATGTGTAGCCTCAGAATGAACAACAGTCTTATGTATTAACTGGATTATTAATTCATACAAGGAATCAATTAATCTGAATGCATGCATGAGCAATATAATGAAGGCAAGAACATGGTTTCCATGAACTGAAAAAGAATGACAAAAGTGATTTCATTTTTAACTCCAATAACTAATTCTGTATTTAGATAAGCAATTTTGTCTATACTTATTCTGGATAAAAGAAGGATTCTGCTTCTAACTTTTATATTGAAAAAAGATTTTATAAAGTTAATTGGAAATCCTTTGCTTTACTTCTACTTTGAACAGGTCTTGTATTTCTTCTGTAGTCTTTTATTTCTTGTATTGCCTACATCACAGTAATTTATATAAATTTGGTTAAAGGAGATAAAAATCTAACCGTTTTGTTAATTTCCTGAATCTTATCCTTTTGGTCTTACAGCTTCTGATAAACAACTTAATAATCAAACCGCATGATCCGTATGTAACAATCAGTGAGTCATTTTGGCCACCTTATCTTGAGCTGTTGCTGCGATATGGAATTGCCCTGAGACATCCAGAGGATCCTAATAGAATGCGCCTTGAAGCTTTTCACAAGTAGTGTGACCTACACATGTACTTGGAAAAACAGTACTTTTAATTCGGGGCTAGGACATACTCAGTAGTTTGGCACTGCTGAGGTACCTTGGAACGCTCATTGTTTGACCTGGAAACAACCTACTGAAACATAGTGTATTACCTGAGAATATGCACAAAATAAAGAGTCTCATTGTCTTAATCACTAGAATGTCATATTTGGAAATACATAGAAGTATTGAGATCAAAGTTTTTTCTGCTAAAACAGTTTGAAGTAAAATAAATAAGCAAATAAAGTAACAATGCGATAAGAACAAAACAAAACCCCCCAAAAAACAAACAAAAAAAAATCCAAACAAAAACCTAACCTCCCCAAAACAAACAACAAAACAAAATAAAAACAGAAGAAAGCCAAAACAAAAAAACAACCAAACAAAAATCCCATGTTTATAGGGAAGATTTTGGAAAAGTCTAAAGAAGAAACACATGTCCCGAACTGAGAATTTTTCATTATTCTGAATGAAGAGCAACTGCAGGCATAAACCAGCTAAAAACTCTGCATCAGGTAACTTATTTCCAAACATGACATTCTAGTGATTAAGACAATGAGACTCTTTATTTTGTGCATATTCTCAGGTAATACACTATGCTTTAGTAGATTGTTTCCAGGTTAAACAATGAGCATTCCAAGGTACCTCAGCAGTGCTGAACTACTCGTAATTATAATCAGTCATGGTTACAAGAAGTTCTTTGTTCTGCAAATGCTTTAAATTCTGTACTTTAGAAAATTTATTATGTCAAATGAAACATAATCTTGCCTTCTCTGTTTGGCAATGGATGTTGCTTGCAGGTGCTTGCAAATGAGCTTTTGACTATAGCTAGCCAAGACAAATGTAATTTTAGTGGTATTCCTATTCTAGTTGTAATTTAGGTTGCATTAAATGAGTTGCTGGAGATTGTTTCAATCAGAAAGACTGAAAACACAAACTAAACTATATCAGTGTTGCAGTTTACATGATAAATAACTAGTCTTTTTATTTCCCTGACAATTGTTTGCTTAAGTTTCCTTAAGACTTTAAGGTGGATGTGTTTTATACCCTTCAATAGAACACTAGGCAATTTTAATTGCTGACGAGACAAGCAATTATTCTTGCTGACATGATCTAGACACATTTACTAGAACATTAAATTATCCACAGAAACAAACTACAGTCCTTAAAGTTGATATGTTACAGAAGTATCTTTGCTACTGCTGTTCCTTTTATTTAACAGACTGATTAATTTAATGACTATTTGAATTGACTATAAAAATCTTACGTTTATTAATTTATATTAAATGCTGCCAAAGAACAAGCTTACAATGCTACTGTATACACATAACCTATTGCAGTTGCATGTAAGTTTTTATTTGGATGGGCAGTGTGCTTCTATTTCAGTATAATTTCTTCCTGTATTTATGTCTATTTCACTCTTAAAAGGTTTTGTTTTGTGAAATTCATTGCATTGAAAGTTGTATTTTTATAGATTCGGGAACATGTTGCTTATAGTCCTACAAAAGTGAACTGCAAATACAAATGGAGCAGATGTGTCTTTCTTAGTGGAAAGTTGAAACTGTTCAGCTGAACTGAATTTTAAATTAGTTAGTCTGTTCAGAATAGTTCTCCTACCTGTTTTGCAAATTAAAAATTCATCTAGACTTTATCGGGTAGTTGCCAAATGGCTCTAACTGCAGGGCAAGCCCTGATTGCAAACAGGAGCTCATTTGAATGTTCTTTGCTTTATGAAGGCTAAGGCTGCACAGTCAATACATTCTTTGAGTGCAAGCTTGACAAAATTCTGTAACTGGATCAAAGTTCCTTGTATATGACAGGAATCTGACAACATTGCATGTAATCTATTATTTGGGAAGACAAAATATTGAAGAACTGGTGATATAATGCATATATTATTTCTTAATAATAAAGGTGTAAATAATTCATTGTGTTGTGAAATTGTGAAAGAAAATGTGCAGAATCACACTGAATCCCTTCCCAACTTTGGAAGGTATTTGGGAAGAGCATCCTCCTCCAGCAGCTCATTATGTCATGTCTTAACTGGTGGAAAACAGACCAAGAGCCAGTGGGAATCATCTTGGGTCTTCAGGTACCTTCTCATTCTGGGCAGCCAAACTCCATCTTGATCACAATGCTGCTGCAAAAAAACAAAGGAGGTAAATGTTTTCTGAGGATACCCTTTCCATTTCCAGCCTCCAAGAAACCCAAAGGACCTATTAAGTCTCCTTATGGAGAAAAAGGACAGTTGCATTCCATGCAATGACAAAGTCTATAAAATTTTTGATCTGGACACCATACCACAAATATGTGCTGCGGAGGTAATTCATCTGCCCTTTCATGCCGATGCCAGAGAAGCAGGTCATTAGCATGAATATCATACTCTGTGGCGGGTGCACACCTGAGTTGCTGAAGTGAAAAGTGCAGTTGTGAAT
The DNA here is from genome assembly GCA_013397895.1 of Origma solitaria. Classification (NCBI taxonomy): domain Eukaryota; kingdom Metazoa; phylum Chordata; class Aves; order Passeriformes; family Acanthizidae; genus Origma; species Origma solitaria. Next base: position 497,792 of record VZRL01006193.1, on the reverse strand, counting down.
GGAGATGAGATGCAGAGCTGAGCTCTGTGAATTATTCAGCTCTCCCTCTCCCCCCTTCAGTAGAACATTTGTCAGAATATTAGCCTATGAAATTGACAGACCAGAAGATATTTACTACTACAGAGAAAATCTACCTTGACTTCATATATCAACATGGAAAAAAGGTGAGTACCTGACAGTTATGTACCTGCACAGGGACATGAATGTGGACCTTATGCAGGAGTCTGAAGCTGTTTGTGGGTGAAGCTGGCTGCATGCCAGCTCCAGTTGTAAAATGCTAAAACACTACAAAAGAAAGATTCATGTGGGAGAAAGTGTTGGGCCTCTCTTGTACGTGGGCTCAGATTCTGTTATCCTTTTCTTCCTAGTAGCCTACTCCTTGATGCCATGCCACTGATAGTGAAAATATTTTTAAGAAGGTTATGCAAACAGACCATAGGGATCCAGGTCACAACTTTTATTGGGCCTTCCAGAACATAAGAATTTATTTCTATTTAAAAGGCTATAATTTTCTCAACAACGTATTTTGGTATGAGGCAAACTGCCATACACAAAACTGGGAAGGTGGAAAAATGAATTGCAATCACAAAATAGCATTTTTTGAAAGGTGTTGACAAACAGCATATATAGATTGGTGGTGCACACTTAGCTCTGTATTTAGTCTCTAGCCTAAATAAATGACCAGATTTTTAGGCATGTTCCATGTCTAGAGTTTCCATTGCACTTTGCATACAAGGAAAACCTTGGATCAAAGACCAAACACATGCTAGGTACTACACTTCTATTTACTATCTATTTATTACTGATATCTATCCTTACTTATTTATTAAAAAAAGCCCACCTGTTACCAGTTAAGAGTTTGAAAGGGAGAACATTTCTTTGCAAATGTTTTGTACTTCACTTGCTGATTACTAACATTCTTCAGTCTGGCAGATCAATTTATAGGAGCACAGTGCAAATTGTACTCCCTCTCTTTATGAAAAATAAGAAAACTCTGGAAAAGAGCAACTTTTCAAAATGTTGAATTTATAAAAATTAATGTAAATATTAAGATGGAATATTTGGAAAACATCCAGTAGTCCATTGTAGGTGGAACCAATAGTGACTGTTTTTATTCTTTTCAGTTTCATGGAAGTTGTAATCCAAGCCATAGACTATAACATATTGTATTCTTGTTATGGAAAGATTTGTCAGCTCTACAAAGGACAAAAAAAAGAACAAGAAAAAAGAAGGAAAGGAGGAACCACAGCCCAATAAGTGTTTCTAAATATGATGTATAAAACCATAGGGCAAAGCAAAGGTCAGAACTTTATTTGTGTTATTGAATGCCAGGACAACAAACCAATTTACCAGACAAACATAGATTTCACCCAGTTTTATGTTACGTGAATTCCAGCTACTCTAAACAATACTGACTCATTGGAAGCAGAATCATGAAACTGGGTCTCTCACATGTCAGTTAAGTGATCTGAATGTACTGTTGAACAGAAGATTGTATTCTTCTCATTATTTGATAGGAAGAAGCATGAATTTTTAAAATTGGATAGATTACTTTCTTTTCAACTTCACAATTCTATATTCAATATTCCTAAACCCTTAAAACCAAAGAAAGGAGATGAAAGCTGTGAACATTGTAACAGATTAATCACAGGTGGATAAGCTCACATTTGTGGAGTCTTTATACACAGCCTAAACACAAATAGTGTATTAGAGAGGAATGAGACAGTAATAGAAGCAGTGCAACCCCAAAAACATTTTAAGTGGATAAAAACTTTTCTTCTAAAACATTATTTTATTCAAGGAAAATTGTGAGTAATATTGATTCTGACTTCTATGGAGCAGATACTCGAATATGAATGTCATACCGAGAAAATACCAATTCCAAAGTTCTTACTTTAAAAACACAACAGAAAAGTCTGTTTTCTGTTTAATTTCAGGCATATGCATAAGGACTCTGAATATATGACAATAATCCTTTTCCTCTCAAGTTAGAGTACACTCACCTAAATGTTAGTATGCATACTAAGGTTGTCTATAAGATGTTTTAATGAGTCCTTCCATCTTGCTTCAACATAGGAAGGGTTTATAGCCATAATGAAAACTGGAGGCACTTATACAGTGCTATATGTCAAAATTAGACTAGTAAAAATAAAGAAGGCAATCCTATTTTATTGAGACCAAACAAAATTACTTTGACTTCACTGTTCACAATATGAGAGAATTATGCTTCTACTTCTATAACAGTTGCATTTTAGCATCAATTTCTTAAGCCATAGTTGTTGATACCTATTCACCTTTTATCCAGTTTCCATCAGGCTTGCGACACACATGGCTAGTTTATAACATAGTCTACTTTGAGATAAAGATACTGATCCTGCAACTAAGTTTTCTCTACAATATGGACATCAGAGAACTCTTAAAACATGTGGATGAAAGAAATGTGTGCTGAATCACACAGACAATGATTCTTCATTTTAGTGGCACTTTAAAGAATCACGAGAGAGGATATAATTATCTTCCATAAGATGTTGGATGGATCTTATGTAGTCCCAGGAACAGCTGAGAATCCTAAATAAAATTTGTTTTCATTTAATGAAAATGACAATTCAGACTACTTTCCTCTTCCAAACCTTTCGAGAAAATTTGCATTCAGTTCAGATTTGCTGGTTAGATATGCACATTGCTACTGACACTTGTAATTCGTAAGAGAAATGAAGCAGTGCAATCAGATGTGGAGTGGTGCAGGTAATAGCCAAAATTTTTGTTGATGGCATGTTAGGTTGGCTGCATCTGCCACTTTTTCTATTTCACTGGAACTTCCTTTTAGAATCACGAAGAAAAGAAAAGCAAAGAATCATTTTCAGTAAATTTATTGATGGCTAAGATCCCTTTCTGAATAGAAGCTGGCCAAATCATAGGAGTTCAGTGTTGAATCAGATAGAAAGCTTAGTATAAAGAGGCAGGAGGAATTTAAATTTAACAGCTGCTCTGTGCCAAGTATAAAGTCATTTTTCTTCAGGGAATTGGTTGAGTCCAGAAGCATTGGCAATGGGTAAGGGGAAACCTATTTTGCTTCCAGCTGGCCAGTCTATGACTTTATAGCTCAGAGGTTTAAAGTATTATGCTGCCTGATGTGGGATGATTGCCTGATGACCAAGTGTGAAGTTGGGAAACAAAAATTACCTATTCTGACAAAACTGTAATACTTTTACAGAGATTCTGATCTTGTTACCAGTACTATGAAAAAATAGTCAAGAATGTTTAATTTAGTAAAATAACAGGAATAAAGATGGATTAAAAGTATATTACACACCCCTCTCCTGTATTTTAAAAGTGGAGTTCTTTTTAATTAACTTTATCTTTTCCCAGAAGGATATAAAGCAGTGTTCATTAATCATGCAAATTACTTTCCAACTATACAGTTAATTAGTCCAAGTTAAACTCGACTGTGTTTAAAAAAATAACTTGAGTAGCCTAGATCTCAAAGGCCTGTGCACCTGTCAGAAAAGCTGAATCTTAATGCATAATCAGCAAGAGGAGAGCCCTTTCCCCATTCTCAGCTATAAGGACTTCTTAATAGCAAATCTATGGTGCTTGTAAGTTCACTACTATCAGACCATCTGAATGTTTCAGAAAAAACCTGTCCAAAAACAGACAAGAAAAGCTAGGAATCTGAGTTTAAGGACAGTATTTTAGCCATAAGACAAGATCAGGTTTGGTGAGGTTTTTTTGTATAGCAAAGCACTATTTTGTAGAAAATAATTAAAGAGTAGCCCTGCCTACCCTTCCAATACCAGCACAGGAACATTTTACATTTTTACTTATGTATCATGTCATGATACTAATCTATATTTAAACCTATGTAAGTAGATCTGATTAAAATAGTATAATTATTTTAATATGCATTCAAGTCACTAAGCCCATGAGATCTTGCCAGCTCATCTACAGCAAACTGCTTCTTATATGTGCAAAGTTATTTAATAACCTAAGAGGTAATAACCACTGGATTGGGTATGTGTACCACTAATACACATATTTACCATTAATATTCTTAATGTGTCTCAGAGGTCAGGGGAAGAATTCAATTTCTCCTCAAACAGGATGAGAGAGGGAGACCGAATTAGAATAGCCATGATATATTGTTGATCCCATTGTTGATGGCAGGTTTTTGTCAGTATTGATCAGTGTCACTGGCTCACCTGAAAATACTGTAAGATTTAGTAAGTGTAATATTAAATACTTCATAGCCAAGAAAACACAAATTATGGTAATCCTTTTCTATAGCCTTTTAAATTTTGAGTCATACAAGATTAACCGCTGTGTTTCATATAAAATACATAGACGAAAAAACTGGAGGGACTTCTGAGATGGTTAGAGGCCCAAACATTAGCAAGGGGTAGAAGACACTTGGGTAGCAATGCATCCATCCAGGCATATTTATTAGGACATATGTCATGTTTATAGCACAAGCATAGTGAGGATTTTTTTTTTTTTGAGAAAGATGTTCTTAGTATCTAATCATACTTAATAGAGAGTGTGTGCATTTTGTCACCGAGAGTCCTGTTCTCAACATTAAAATATCCTTTTCTACACATCATACTTCAGTAAATTCCCAAAATTCTCCAATTAAATAAAAAATAAATTAAAAAACACCTTGTCCTGTCCTTCCTAGAGAGCAGTGATCAAAGAAACAAAATTTTAATCTTCAAAACTAGAGTTGTACTTCAGAAGAATTACAGTAACGCATTTTACATCCTATCTTTGACAAGAAACTATGCAGCTGGTAAGTAATTTTTGTGTGTAAGCAATTTTTGTGATTTACTGTAGAGAAGAGTGTGAGAAATGCTGGGCTGCCCTGCTTGTTCTGAAAGTTTTCCACTGGGCATTTCAAGCTTCTGAAATTTTTTTTTCTTGGAATCTCAGAGAAAACCTTTGCAGAGACAGTGCACAAAGTGAAATCCCTGGTATTCTTTTGCAGTTAATTTGTTTCATCCCCCAAAAGAAAGACCCCAATAGAAAAGTATTCATTCATGTGCAAAGCCGAGATTCTAGGGCAGAGCAAGAGCAAAGGTTACCCCTGTACCCTCCCCCAAGCCTATTCAGAGAGAATCCCAATTCTCACCTCTGAAAGTCAGACATAGTATCTGGGGACAGAGAAAGAGAATGGCCCAGGGACAGCTTTTGGAAGATGAGAAATAGAAATGCCCTGTGTCTAGACTTCAAATAGAAAGGACAGGCTATAGCCACAGGTGATGCTTAAAAATAATAGTTCAGAAGAAGTAAGAGCCAAGGCTAAAGGAATAAGCAGCCCTGCAGTGGAGGAAGTAGCTGTAAAATATATTTTTACAAAATATACAACATATATTGAAATTTGTTAGAAGATACTTTGGCCTTAAAATTTGTACCAGCAGCAGTGAAGATGGGATCTTGCACAAATTTAAACTGAGTTATGCAGATCCTTGGATGATTAAATAATTAACGCTTAATTACACCTCCCTTGCAGTCCCATTTGATCAGGTAGGAAACACCAATGATATCTGGTAAAGCACAAAACTAAACTTTCATTTCTGCACTACTAAGGATGAATACTAGTTGGCATGGGAAATAGGCAAACCTTTAAGACCTTCTTTTAAAGACAGCAAAAAAAAAAAAATCATAGATACATAGTTGCAGGTGGTATATCTCTGTGTTTGTCCTCTTTTTGTGTTTTCCTCATTGTCCTCCTAAATACAATGTTAAGTTAGCCAAACTTTATACAGAATTTATGGGAAGAGTTGTATAAAGTGTATAATTAAATCTAGGCAGGAAAGTGTTAATGCAATAATTTATGTAGAAGTTTATTTTTTGCAAAATAACCTAATCTGTGGATGAAATTGTGTAGATGCAACTGTGGATGCAATGAGCTAAAAATAAATGTCCAGAATTTTCTGCAAGCTTGTAGATTTCTTTAGCTGTTACCCCATTTGCTTTGACTAATTTTATTTTGGCTGACAAATCTCTTGATATACTATTAATAAAAAAGTTTACAAAAATAATACACAGAAGTTATTACCACTAATTGAGTTTCAGGCATGGTGGGAATACAGAGAGGGGGTAATGGTGGTGGTGGATCTTTTTGTTTGTTTGCTTTGTTTTGTTTTAAATAAAAGAAAAACTGAAGATGGGAGAAGTTAATCTTTCAAGGGCTCAGAAGTCTGATGCAAGGATCAATGTGAATCCATATCAGAGTTTGCAGTGATGACCACATGGAGGATGAGGCCTCTTTTGATCTGGGCTCATCATGTAAGTACGTGTATGTACAAACACAGGCTCAAGTTGCTCCTCCTTTGCCCTCAAACATCTGTGAACAGTCCCACACCATCGTCTTCATATCTCTGGATGGTTTTATGGTTATTTTATGTTAAAATGCAAAACTGATAGCATAGACTGTACAAGTCTGTTTAATCATAATATTAGGCATCTTGAAAGATTTTGAGAAAAATTGAATCTTATCCATTTGCAGTATAACTTGCATATTGATGTTAATAATCCCCTAATGGCTATAGCAGGAACAGAAGCATGCCAAACCAGTTCATATTTCAATTCTCAAGATTGTGCCCAGAATATAGGCCCATAGCTAAGAAAGGTGGTCTTTTGACTCCTTAGAAACAAAATGTTGTTTGTGATTTTAATGCACAGCTGAGTTTTCAGTAAATGTGAAAAAGGTACTTTTGACATTGGAAAACTTACATTGTGACCTTTGGTCTTTTATTTCAAGTCCTTTACTTTAGTTTTATCTTTAGACTATAGCTGTATCCTTTTACCAAGTAGCAAACAAAAATATATGTAAAACTGAGTGTATTTAAAGAATATTGAGAGGAATAACAGAAGATTCATAGGACTAAGTACTATGAAGGTGTTATACAAATCTCAAGCATCACGGTATTTGCTCTTTCTCCCAAGCTTCGTATGAATGGCAGGGGGCCTTGAGAGGTTCATTTGACAAATAGCTGTGGTCATTACTAGAGGACCAGTAACTGTTCTTTTCTAGGACTTCTTTTTATATATCTCTCACGGGAGATTACTGGTCTCACAGCAGAGCAGCTAAATACAATGTATATATGCTCCTGAGCTGCCTCAGTGTGAAAGTCAACAGCGCAGTGGACTCTTTTAGATATATGTGAATGCCAGTGGATTGCACTGGGAATTAGTGGGAAGTGGTAGGTGGTTTTAAGCTATTCCTCTTACATTTGTAGTGAAGGAGTTGAGGATTTCTTTTAACATAAAACCAACCACTGGGTCATACCAAAAGATCCATCTGGCCCTGGATTTTAACTCCAACAGGACCTACAAGGAGATAACTAAGCAAAGAATGAGACAAGCATATATGGCAGTTCTCCTTTCTAATCTCCAATCTGCAGTGTCCAACCACTTCCAGTTTAGGGACATAGATGAGGGTCAGAGCACTTATTGCTGCACTGACCAACTTCACTCAAAACTAGCTAATCCTAAAGAAGCTGGAAAAGGAAAATGCTGAATGTTTCGAAGAGGCTTTAATAAACTCCTTCAAAGTAGAACACTGTTTTCCATAAACAAGGAGATGTTAACACTGTGGTAATCCTGTTAAAAAAAAAAAAAAAAAAAGAAAAAAAAGAGCAATGAAGTTTCTTGTGAGATAAGAGAAATGAAACACATTCACTAACCACATTAACATAACACCTTACAGCACTCACAGTCAGGTTTTGCATTTTGGAGGGACACACAAAACTTACAAGGGGAGAGGTGAGTACTGGGATTTTTTAAAATTCTTCCCCAAACCATTGGCGTAACAGCATGTATAAAAGATATTTCCATTTATAAACTATTGCGAGACACTGTGGTAGAAAGAAGGCCAGAAAACCACCTAAATTAGACAAAGCTGTAATCTGTGTCCAAAGCAGTATGCACAGTATGCTCCAGAATCTTTAATAAATCTTTTCCACCTATACAGTCCAGGAATATGGAAAGCCCAATTTTTTCCATTCAAAAGAAATCTGTGCTCATTTAATGATCCAATTTTACAATCTCTGACATTGGTGTATGTGTCCACATTTTTATATAAAGCATATCAAGAAAAGGAGAATCACCATATATTTCAGCAGATACTAAATGAGCAGTCTGTGATGCTCATCACTATTCTCCTCCAATTCAGAAACTAAACAAGTCACTCAGGCACCTGAGACGAACATACTTAATTCTGAACTAGGACTGTCATTCCTGGAGCTGAGTGCCAGACTGCAAAATGCTGCAGTGTTCTGCATGGTAATAGCCAGGTCTTCCTGTGAGTTAATTCCAGATTTTTCTTTCTAAAACCAAAAGAACTGAATTCTTATGTATTTGCTAAGATTTTCTGCACAGCTTTTATATGTTTCTGTGTACACTAATCTTTGAGGAATACCATTTGCCAAATTTTTCATAGAGATTTTCCACATACACATTTTCCACATATAATATAATTTGTCTCAGCTTTGTTCTCTCTAAGTCTTACAGATTGTTCAGCTCTTACGAACAGCTTTCTCTGGAAATAGGAAAATAACAAAATGAGAATACACAGAAAATCTATAATGCATATAGCTGGGAAATGCTCCCTTTAAACACGCCTACTGACCTAATCTTTCTGGTATCTCTCTCTTGACTTGGAAATAAACAAAACAGGAAAAACTCTGAAATAAAACACCTCCGTCATCCAATTTATCTATTTTTTTTCTGTTACTATTGTTCTTTTTCTTGTGTGGAACTTTATTGGGTTTTTTCTTTACTTTCTACTTTAATCAATGAGGATAGGATCAGTTTCATCTTACTTGCCTGCAAAATTTGAGGCCAACATCTATTCTGCTATAGGATTTCCCTAATCAGTTCAATTAGTCTAAAATTCCTCGTCTCAGGTTTAATAGGGAGGTATTTAATCTTACCCTTCTCACTGTCCATCACTCCCACATTTTGAGCAAGTTTTGAGTGATAATCTCACTCCAGAAAATTTCACTGCATTCAAATTCTCTGATCTTTTTGCCCTGTCTCATCTGTGTTCACTTGGAAGGAAACTGGCCTGGACATGATGGAGGATGCCAAGCTTACATAAAGTTTGCCAGTTTTATTTCTAAATCTTAAACTAAAGCAATTGGGTAGTCCAGGTTCACAGGGTCTTGCAGACACAAGGGGGCTTAGGTGAGGATAAGCCCTGCATCAGCATAATACACAGAGCTGCTTGTGGGGGTCCCGGAAAGGGCAGGTTTACCATCCTGCCTTTGGCAAGGCTCTTCTTATTTAAATGAAGACATTCTTGGCAATATTGCATTGCTGGGCAGAAGTAGCCTCAAAGCCATACTTGAAGCCAAATGCATCACCGTGAATTTTGTTTTAGAGGGCCATCAATAACAGCTCAGCTCAAAAGGGATGCATTTTCCAACTGAAAGTATGCTTTGATATGCATTCTCCCTTGGAAATACAATGTACCAGGCACAATTGAACATACATGGCCTGGGGTAATTTCTAGTGATTTTAGATCTCTTCCTGCAAGAGAAGGTGAGATTTGTAAGCAATCTGAATTCAGACTATTTGCAAGGAAAAGCCAGTGAAAGATACTGGATCTCAATAGCATCACTACCTTTAAGCAGCCCTAGTATCTTATTTCAGGGGACAAAAATGAAGCCCTTATGCACATCAAGAGCTTTTCTCCTTACAAGCACAGAAAGTATAGCGCATATAAATGCAAGTTTATCATTATTGCTTTTCCAACTCGGTGGTCAAGTGAAGTATTTTCATTACTTACAGAATTTAAATTTTACTTTATTTATGTAATTTATAGCATCATTTTATATATAATTCGTAACAAGGGTTATTCTCTCCACAAACACTGCTGAGATATTTCTAAATAAAATAGGTTACAGTCTTCAGATCTTCCGTGATCAGGGAAAACTGCTACCTGGAAAAAAAACCCAAACCAAACACATTTTCAAGCATGTACATCCAAATGTACAGATAACAAGAACCTCATCTTACGGAAATGCTGTTAACTTCTTGCTTTCTCTTCTATCTTTATTTCAGTTAAAAGTAAGTTTTCTGGAATTTACCCCAAAGACCTACAAATATGTCACAATTCTAAATTCAAGTTTAATATCAATATTTATTTAAACAAGAGTGTGCTTCCCAATCTTAAAAGTTGTTGACTAACATACTAAAGGATTCAAAGGCCTGAAGGTGCTTTAGCCACCTAATTCCATGGTCAGCAAAAACTAAGAAACTGGTTAAGACATAGAGTAATATGCCCCGTGCTCAATAAATTTGTAATCCTGTCCTGCACTTCTGAGACAGTTTCTCAAATGGTTTATACATAGAACTAGAATTCAGAGTAGAATTACTATCCATACTAGAAAGACTTCTAATTGCAGCAAAGAAATATTTATACTAGGAATCTGTGCATGACTTCCTGTGCAAGTTTCTTTCCTAAAAAGTTGAAGTTCATAAAAATATATATAGATAATATTTGGGTTGAGGAAACTAAAATAAAAGTCACCAAATGAGCTCACTATTTTTATCTGAATGAGGTTCACACTGAAATACTGTTTTATAAAATAAAGCAAAACAGGTAAGTCAAACTGTAAGGGAAATTCTGTCAGAAATTTTAATCACAGTCAGGAATTTCTAAAGATGAGCCAAAGCTTTTCCTGGTAATATACCAGTTTTGACTGGTAAATATACACCAGTGGGCTTACGCAAGAAAATGTAGTTGTCTGGAGCAGGGAATAAATAACTTGTTGCTCTGAGCAAGCAGCTGGGTTTTGCAAAGTCCATATATCTTTGCTTTGCTGGATTTAGAGCAGGGAGTTAAACCCATGTGAGGGCCCTAACCAGACAGTGATAAGCTGTCTTTCTTTTTAGCTTGATGAGTATTTATTCAGTTATACACAATGGAGCAGGTCCAGCCATGAAGAGGCCAGTCTTTAACACCAGAATAGTCCCCAGCTCAGCAGTCAGACAGCAACATGAACATTCCTGAGTCTGATTCAGGCAGGGTCTGATTTGAAGGCAGGTCTCCCAAATCCCCCGAGGATACCATAGCCATGAGGCAACTGGCTGTGATGTGTGTCTGTCTGTTCAAAAGGTTATTTGGTTCTGATGCAGAATGTGTAAAAAAAAGTCTCTTTGCAGTCTGTCCTTTCAAGAGGATAGACTGTCCCAATTCTCTGTATGTACCACTGAGTTTGCAGAAAAGGTTGAACAGAACCTGTAACAGTGTCTTATCCATGGAAATAGGTGATGTGAGTCAGGTACACCTGGCGGCATCTGAGCAGATCGTGCTCTGTGGCTTATCCATGCGAGCATCACATACAATGATTTGCTGCAGGAGCAGGCACTACGCAACATTAACAAAATATACTCTCCTCAATATTAGAAATAGCTGTTTTAATGAAGTAGAGGTATCCCGACGTAACCACCAAAGCGGCAACTGCTCACGCATGTACAGGATGAAGAGGAAGAAGGTCGGAACTGTCTCCCCGGGCGTCCCGGTTGCAGCCAGCATCCCTGCACGCCCCGGGCGCTCCCCACACTCACTGACGCAGGATGGCGCCCTCGGTATGAGCAATTAACCCGGGGGGAGCAGGTTTGAGATGCATTTCCAGAATATAGCGTTTCTCTCTGAATGCCCCTTCATTGATTTTATAGCTCCGGTTTTCAGTGCAGTGATACATTCTGCTACTCCCCTAACCATTGTTACATTAATTTGCCCAGCGACGGTAAAAGGACCTCTCACGTTAAGAGTTCACTCTGCTGTTTCAGAATGAATGGCGACAAATGTGACTAGCTATTTAGGATGCTGTGCTTATTTTGTTAGAGCTCTAGTGAAAAGAAATTTCACATACTTGTATATAGAATGTAATTTAACTATAGTAGTGCTTCATATTCAAAGGTAATTGTATAGAGTTTATTTGAAACCATGAATGCCTGCTACAGCTCTGATTTCTCCATCTCAGAGGGCACACAGCCAGCCTTTGGTGACCATCGAACTCCTGCTGGTTGTTTGACTTTGCAGGCGGATCCTGCTCTTTCGATGCTCGAAGTCCTGGAGTAGCTGTGTGTGCTCTTGGACTTTTCTCTGCAATCATTTCACAGTCCAGCCAGGTATTATAGATTCACCAGAAGGTGCAATTACACCTACTACCTCCGGCTGGGGAGGAAAAGCTGCACCCCCACCATTTGGGAAATACAGTTAGCAGAAGCTTGAAACCTTAGAACCTAGGCTCAGGAAGGATTTTTCTTCTTCTTTTTCTCTTTTTTTCGGCAATAGGAAATTACGAGGGCGAGTGCGAGTTCCAACTGGGACCCTCTCCCCGGCATCGCTGGCTGCCCGGAGCAGAGGCGATCCCGCAGGCCGCCAGCTGCCCGCTCCCGTGCGCACCTTCCTGCCCTGCCACACGGGGAGACGATGGCGCGGCCCCC
>VZRL01006193.1:421662-482845 GCA_013397895.1 Origma solitaria | reverse complement strand
GGGTCCCTTTCCCGGTTGTCGCTCTGCTCGACCCCGCCCCGAGGCGTAGCAAGCGGTCTGGGCGCTGTGATCCGGCCGTGCGGTGTCGTGTGTTTCCTGGCACCTCGGCGCTGCTGCCGCCGAAGCAAGCTGGAATCTGTCGGTTCTGCGGCGGGCGCTCCTGGTGTGGTGGTGGTCTCGGGACGTCGGTCTGGGATGATCCCTGTCCTAAAACTTGAGCTACCTTCTGGTTGAGTGATGCCTTAGTTGCCTAAGGCACCTTTGGTTAGATGGAGGCTCCCATGGTGACCGAGAAGTTTGGCTAGTTAGCTCCTCGCAGTCCACTTTATCATGGAATCATTTAGGTTGGAAAGGACCTCTGAGGTCATCAAGTCCTATGACCGGACACTATCCTGTCAACTAGACCGTGGCACAAAGTCTTTTCTTAAACACATCCGGGGATGGTGACTCTACCACGTCCCTGAGCTGCCCATTCCAATGTCTAATCACCCCTTCTGTGATGAAATTCTTCTGAATATCCAACCTAAGTGACCCCTGCTGCAGCTTGGCAGAGACCGATTCTAACCTGGCTACACTCTTGTGTAGCTGTAGTGAGTGATAAGGTCATCCCTGAGCCTTTTTTTCTTCAAGTTAAAGACCCCCAGCTCCCTCAGCCATCTCTCGTAAGACTTGTGCTCTGAAAACTCTGGCCGTTTTTCTCCTTGCTGACTGTCACTAGGTAGGAAATCATGACACCAGTCATAGGACCGCCACAGTTATCATCAATACCTCCACAGAAATGCCAGTGCTAGGCAGGTGCTTTGTCATTGGCATCTGTCAGAAAACATCTTGTACTTTTCTTCTTTTCCTTTCCTGTTTGGCAGAGCTCTTACAGTTAGACGGGTTCTGTGTTTTTAGGTGGTGGTTCAGGACATGAAGCCACACCTACATTTTACCAGTGGGTGAAGGTGTAGTTTACCACATGACCCACTAGAAGTTTCTTGTTGTAAGTTTAGTGTTGACCAAATTTTGCATCTTGACAGCAATCTACAGTGAAATGCTAATAAAGGCTGTCAAGGAACGTGGGGAAAAAAAATGGGTATAGAGAGTGCAGACTTTGAGGTTCCTACCAAAAGCCATACTGAAAGTACTTTATCTTGGAGTTACCTGAGTGCTTTATCTTTCACAGCCAGCTCTTTAATTGGCAGCATTAATGTGGCTTCATATGGTCAGCTTGTATCAATGGTCAAGCTGGCAACAAATACTTTTGAAGAAGAGGTAAAAGATTATCCTGAAACTTCCAGAAAGCTTAATATGAAAGGAGATTGGCCTTGTGTGAAGCTTGAAATGAGGGAGACAACTTCAGAGACCCCTGCAAGGACACAAATGACTTGAGTGACTGTTGGACACTATTGATGAACATGTGGTTATAGTCTATCATGTGGGCCATTGGTGTCTAAATAATGGGTACCCTTAATTTATGTTCGGTATTCTGAGCTATCTAGGTCCTTAGGTACTGCAGCTTCAGGAGATCTTAATGTTAGGATAACTTATTATCAGCCTAACAGGCTGAATATGAGCTCCCTGTTAGGATATTTTGGCTAGGTAGTGGCTGTAAGGCAATATTACCTCTATATATGGCAGTAATGAACTATTACTGGACTACAGTGTCCTGTTCTGGTGTCTGCAGATGAAAAGGGATGTTGATGAATTGGAAACGGTTCAGAGAAAAATCGCAGAGGTATTCAGCCATCTGAAAACTGGATTATACAGAATGAGATAAACCAAATAGGTTGAGCTGCTTATCAGGAAGTGTCCAGAGGTGCTTGTATCTGATTGTAACTATGCATACAAGGAAAAGAAAGCAGCTCATTAGCAGACAGGGATAAAGCAAGATTCAGTGACAGGAATTTGAAACTATACATTCTTAGATTAGGAAAAAGGCACATTGCTTATTGTACTAATGTAGCAGAAAGAGTATGGGGTTAATAATGTATCTTAAAGACTTGAAAAAGTCTAAAAACTGTAACTAAATATTATCTAGGCAATAAAGGTTCTACATAGCAATGCAAACAGAGAGCTTTTTCATTAATGTGCTTTGAGGCTTTGCCACATGTGAATGGCATCGCTAAGTGTTTATGCTTCCCCAGGGAAAAAATATTACTAAGCACACAGCATGTTTGCAAAATACGTTTCAACCTCTTTACAAACCTGACTAAATCCTGGGTGTTGTCTTGAAAGGTATTTAAAAGGTAGATATTGGCCAGATTAACCTCATTTGCACGTTAGAAATTAGATGGGTTTCAAATTGGCTTAGATGTTACCTAAATATTCATTGTAATGTTGGTAAATAGGATTTGGGTGATGTTAATTTTTTCTTGAGATTTTATGTTGTAGCTCTTTATAAGACCCCCACTAGCTACAGCTGTATTATCTGTCTGAATGAATGTTGTAAATCATTCCCAGAATTTTAGAAAGACAAATTTATCTGGTGCATGTGTAAGTGACTCTGTGTGCTTTTGGAAATTGATTTTTAAACAAACTCCCTCTCTTAGGTGTTCTGTTTCTCCATTGTCTTCTTCAGCAGAGTTTGTGCACAGGTGTGCTGCGAGTGTTTAAGTGGACTGATGAGTACCAGTTGACACAGCACACAGTTTGATATCCCATGATACTGGACTGTTAGTTGACTGCATGGATCTTTGTTTAATCCCTGGCTGCAGCTAGAGCTGCTTTTAACTATTGTTGCAGTAGTGTTTTAAATGGAGAAAAAAAAAGCTGACAACAAATGTTTGAAGTATTAGTATGTGTGTGATGAATAGCTTCAGATACTGAAATTTGTTGTTCAGTATTCTAACGTGCAGCATTCCCATTTAAGTGAATGGGAGTTCTACCTGTGTAAGCAGAGCCCTGCCCCAAATAATAACAAAATACATGCTTCAGAAAGATCAGATAACTGCGCTTTGGATTCCTTCCCAGCTTCTTCCTTTATCTACCAGTATATTGAGACCTGTTATTGACAGTTGAAATCAATGAGTGCATAGTATTGATTATCGATAGGACAGGTCTGAACACAGTATTTGAGCTACAAGAAATGCTAAATAGGTGTAAGAATTCATAAAAATAACATGAAGTTGTTAAGTGCTTCATAAGCTGTATGGATCTGCTTTTCAAAGTTAGTGGTAACTCTTTTTTTGTTTTTTCTTTTTGTAAGATTGTGACCTTGGATATGAATGTAAAATTGATACCGGGTGAATATTATTTCAAAATGCTGCCCTGTGTATTTCACTATCATGGCTTAGTGTTTTGCAGCATAGATCTGTTTTAATACCAAGAATTTGCCTTGACTCATATTCTTCTGTTTTTCAGGAAAAGAAATGGAGCAAGTTCAGTAACTATCCAATCTAACATCTGTCTCATATCTTAAGGAACCTTACAAAAATTTGTTTTGAATTGGGAAAATGACTGCAGCTATAGAAGAAAGTACCTGTCCAAAAAGTGGAACATCCTATAGTTAATTTGGAAGTAGTATAAAATAAATATACTTGTTATGGTGCGATTCTGGAGTGAAGTTAACTCTATAGCACACAGGTAGCTCTCCAAGGAGAAAGAAAAAGGAACTTTCTGTTTTTTCTAAATTATGGAAATTTTTTGGAAGACGTGGACATGGATTTTGAGCCTAGTCATGGTTTCATCAGAATTTCACAGTAACAAGAGGCTTTCATACAGTTCTCAAGGTAGGGGTCTGATCTCTGTAGCTGGCCAGGAGCATGTGTTTTTGCATTGTATTTGTGTAATATTTTCTAAACCATGTTTATATAATTAATGAGCTCCTATGGGCTCTGCTCTTAGTTTTATCATGATTAATTGTAATGCAGAATAAATTTCCTTATTCTAATTTCTTTCTGTCTGCTTTTAACTGTAGGAAAGCCTTGAAAATTAAATCTTGTAAAAAGTATTTGCTAATATTTGAGAGACTTGCCATGATAAAATTAACATGCTTTTAGACTAGGAAGTAAGAATCTAATCTTGTTTTTACAATATAATCCTTTTCATTACTACTGTTTGGATTCTTGCAAGTGGATTTTATAGCTTTTGTCTTTGAATGTTATCACTGGGAAAAATGTGGGCTTCTTAAGTTAGCTCCAAATGTTTACATAATTTTGGTAAATAGGAAAATATATGTATTAAAACACTTTTGTGTTTCCAGTGATAATCAAATTAATAGGAAACCAAACACATTTTTTTGACTTACAAAGAATGAAAATAATATTTTATTTTTTTAGTAAAATGCTGCATCGTGCGTTTACCTGAAAATGACTTTTACTCATGAGAGTGATGAAATTTACCCAAAAATGGTCTATGTTTATGCTACTACTTGTTGTTTCCTGTTATATTTTCTTCTCTTCTATGCCCACTCCCTGGACTGTCTTACCTTGTGATTGATTACAAAGAGGAATTCCTGTCTTACCTTGAACACTACCAACTAACAATCCCAATAAGGGTTGATCAAAATGGAGCCTTCCTCAGCTTTACTGTGAAAAATCCTAAACCCTCAAGAAGGAGGAGGAGCACAGACCCTTATGACCAAGAACTGGCAGCATCTAAATTATTTTTTAAACTTTCTGCCTATGGCAAGCACTTTCATTTAAACCTGACTCTCAACACAGATTTGGTGTCCAGACATTTTACAGTAGAGTACTGGGGGAAAGATGGACCGCAATGGAAGCATGATTTCTTAGACCACTGTCATTACACAGGATATTTGCAAGACCAACACAGTACAACTAAAGTGGCCTTAAGCAACTGCAATGGTCTGGTAAGTCCATATTACGTGTTATAGCATAATAGTGTGCTTGTCCCTTTTAAATTTCAGAAGAAGAATTTAATTGTCAGATCTTTCAGTTTTTTGAGTCCCTGTGGGGAAGCAAGTAGGTAAGAGGGTGCAGAAAATGCCTAAAACCTTATCTAGGTCCTGAGGAAAAGTAGTTGTCAGTTTTTCAAGCTTAATACAAGTACTAAGACTCAATTCTGTGGACCTTTAGCAGGCAACCTCTTCAGTGTTTACAGTGTTTGCACTAGGGCTGCCAGATTAGGTCTGTGCTGAGATCTTTACAGTTATAAAAGCCTTCCAAACTGCAGGCGCAGGGAGGAGGAACTAGTGGATCCTCCAGGATGCTAAATCTCTACAGAGAGATGTTGATTGAACTGAACACCCACTTGTCTTTGAGTATTTGGGTTTAGAAACTGAGTAAATAAAAGAAGAGGAATTGCTTGGTGTAGGCATCATCATTGCTAGAAATTGAAAGCATGAAGAAAAAAGTCTTTAGCAAGTAACAGCATCAGAGAGTAATTATTTAACTTTTTTTCCAGAGAGATTTTGTTTGCAAATTGTAAACATTTATATTTAAAAGTAGGATTGGAAGTTCTTACCTCATTTATTCTCATCTCTTCTTTTATTGGTGATCTTTTGATCACATGACAGTAGTACACGCACAGGAAAAAGAAATTAGAAAACTAATGCAAAGAAGTAAAAAAGCACACTATTGAGTAACAAAATACTAAAATAGAAAGGTATGACTATTAAATATTAAACCAAGAGCCAGTGCTTTCTCTAGTAAAAATATACATGTATATTATGGTTACTCACTCTGGTTTTTATTATGGTAGAATGCTTGTCAGTCTTCTTGTTAGGAATAGGCAGATGTAACTAATTGCTAAGTTAAAAAAAAAGAAGATTACACAGACTTGCTAAAGTAATTCCTGTTTATCCTTGGAAGTGCTATTGAATAATGCCTCTTGGAATGTTATTTTCAAGAAAAAGCCAGCTGTTTCAGACATAGATAGGTTGCATTACAGCCAGCTACTTCTGATATCCCTGACACAGTCTAGTTTAACATTTCAGAGTATTCCTGAGGAAAAATACTTTAATGGGGATTTCCAGTGCTAACTGACCCCTTTCAGAGAAATGGAGTTAAAATTATGTTCTGTTGGGTGTGGTATCAGAGTTTGGTTAATGCAGACTTAGAGCAGATACATCTGAATTTAGTACAGCCTTCACACTGATTGCAGTTTTCACATAATACCTTTTTTGTTTTCTGGTCACAGTTATTCAAGCTCTCAATACACTTCATCTTTGCTTATGAGTTCTTTTCAGCTAAAAATATGATGGAGACCAAGTCCCTTCTTTCAGGACTCATTTCTTTAAAAGGCTCTGCATGCCTCTTTATGTACAGAATTTCTGCTAATTAATGCAAAGACTAGTTGGCCCCCTTGGAGCTGCAGTAAGTGCCATGGTGATCCCATTTCAAACTTCTATATTTCTTGACCTTGGCTGAGGGAGGGAGCCAAATACTCCTGCCCTTGCCCTAGCTGACTCTTATTTTCCTTTCATGTTAGGAAGACAAAAGTGGGATGAAGCAGAAAAAAAGCTGTGTTTTCCTATTATCTTTGCCGTTCTGTTCCTCCTCATGGCACTTCTTTTCTTCAAAAAAGCATGGAAGATGTCATGAGGAAGCAGAGTCTTTTTTTTTTTGCTTCTGTGCCTGACATGCTGAGGTGACATTTATCATTCCCATTGCTGCTTGTCTTCCCTTTGCCCTCAGCTGGAGTGAAGCTGCCTGTGGTTCTAGGTGTCAGTATGTTAACTTTGTGTTTCCCAGTTAACTCCTATTTAGAGTGTTTCCCAGTTGAATAGTCATCAGTGATTGTGTTTGTGTCCGGTTCTTACGTGTGTTTTTCAGGTATTAAGGCAGCCTTAATTCAGTCTTTAGGCACACAAGTTGTTCTTCATGGTCTTGCCTTGGGACTGCAAGTGTCAGGTGTCCACTGCATCTCCTAGGAAGACTTGGTCACGAGCATGTGAGGCTCCTGTCTTGCTCCAGAAGCATCAGCAGGGTGACACATGGCTCTGTCTCAGAGGCAGGAATCCTGCAGAGGGTGCAGCAATAGTCTTGACTGGGCATCATCCTCTTCTGTACAGAAGCTCCTCTGTCATCCAGTGTTGGCAGGGCCTTTCAGAGTACAGTGTGTGGGAATTACCACTCAGTTCAGATAAATCCATCACAAAATTATTTTTAAATTATTAAATTTTAAAATTATTTTAAAATTATTAAATTATGATTCCTACTAATGAATGTTCTGTTACACAGCTGCTGGTTAGAACATGTTTAATAAAGCAATTGCCAGTGAATATTGAAGACAATGTTACTTGTTTTAGAATTAGCAATAGTTCAGAACATGTTGTGCTTAGGGCATGGGTTGCGTTTTCCAGTTTGATTGCTGGTCTGTAAGTGACTTCCAGACATATTCTAATAGTCCTTGATTAACATCTGTATCAAAGCCAGTCATTGTTAAGTTTAACTCTAAAGCAGGTAGAAAGTGATCTTTAACAGTGAATGTTGCTCCCAAACAAAATGTATGTAGTACATTTACTCCAGTTGTCCTGTTAGATTTCGCTGTTGACAAATAGGTCGAATATCTTCACCTTACTGAATATCTTGAATTACTGTGTTTAGTTATTCAGAGTGGTTATGTGAGAACATGATTTAATTAACATCTGTTGTATGACTTTGAAGAACACTTGTATTTGAGATAAGTGTATGGAGGGCTTTCTCTCAGTTTCGTTGTAATAAAAGTGATAAGCAGTCAGTTCATTTTTCTCTCACTGTTTCTTGTTTCAGCCTCTCCTTCTATATTTCTCATTACCAAGTGCCCTAGAATTACAGACTGCTACTTACTGAAGTTTCAGTCCAGCAGTTTTCATCTGCTGGGCCCTGATTATGCTATAAACTGTCTGAAGTTGTGAGGAAAGCTCTATAATCCAGTGAGCATTCATGTGAGGAAATTGAAGGTCTTGTCTTGCTGGCTTCCAAACTCATATTTACTGTAGTGGATGCTACACTGGTGGATGGATTACAGGTTTGGCTGTTTCATGAAAGAGAGAGCCTGCAACGAGCAGCATTTTAGGGCCTTTGGATGTTGGGTGCAGGGCAATCAGACTGAGGCACCTCCTAAGCTGAGTATTTCATAGTGAAGCAAAGAAGAAAAGAAATGGTGGTAGACTGGCTGAAGAGAGAAGAACTTCACCTCAGAGGAATGGAGTTTGACTGACTCTGGGAGCAGGCATCTGAAAGAAGCTTTGGAGCCTTCAGTAATGGAATCAGACAAAATCAAAACTTTTTGCACTCTGACCCACCTTTGTCCTCTGTCAGGTGTCAAAGCTCTTAAATGAGTGCTCAAACAAGTTTAGCGCAGTAGCAAATTTTGTAATTTTGGGCTAAAGAGGTCAGTAGTAGGAACTATTTTGAGGTTGCTGTGGTCCCAAGCAAATGGTTGATGTAAAAGGCACAGTATTTCCATATATGTGAAGTTCATGCATTGCATAATGTTTTTGCTGGACAGCACAGTTGTGTCCATCCAAACAGAAATGATAAAGAAAGCACAGGTAGGTGACTGTGGCTTAAATGCATGAGCTTACTTGTTAAATGGGGAATTATTTTCCTGGAAAACTTAATTTTTGCTTCATCTATTCCTAAATACATACTTTTATAAATTACTCATATTTTTCTTAAGTTAACTCACTTGAAAGGTGATTTTATTTTAAAGAATACATCTACTTTTATTGATTATAATTTGCATATGCTATGGTATTTTTGACTGGATGTGAAATAATTCTGTATCACTGTCTTTAGGCAATCTTTGATACTCATATGTTTTTGCAGTATAATATTAGTATTCAGAAAATTATATACAAGCTGTCCCTATCCTAGTTTTAAGGTGTATTGTTAGATTCCATGATGTGCTGTCTCAGGCCAGATCACTATTTTTTTAATCTTTGAGAGCGCAGTAAGTTAATGCAGTCTTTTTCCTCAGTCATAAAACCACTGTGTGTAGCCAGCTGTTGACATACTGAGCAACACTGACACGTTTTCAGAAGTTTCCATTACTACTACTTTATATTAAAGATGGATAAAGCATAAAGTCTAGAAAGATTCAAGGCATGGAAAAATTATGAAACAATAGTACTGTGTGGTAAAGGCACACACTTACTCGTCCCTCATAATTTGGTTTGCTTTTGGAACTGACGGACACCCCCTGTCTGAAGAAGGTTAAGGCCCTGGCTGGACAGCCTGACAGAAAAAGATTCTTTTTCACAAATTCAGGGGAACTCCGTGTGGATTCACAGATTTGTCTGAGCATGTCAAACTGCTGGAACCAGATCTTGCATATGTTAGCATGAGTTGGCAGTCTGTAGTTGGATTGGATAACACAGGACCTCAAACAATCTGTTTTAGATAATAATCTTGGGAATGTTCCTTGTAGTAACATACTTGGTGCATTCAGCTTGTTTCTTATAATCAGGGTACTTTGTCAAAACCTTTTCTGGTCATTCTTATGTCTTAATGATATTTCTGATGCTTTGTAGCAGAAGCTTGATTTATGAACTGTTAAAATACACTAGCAACACCTAAAGAAAATGAAATTTAATTAATTTTAATGCTTTAAATGGGCATTATTTCAAACTCTTTTTTCAACCAAAGATTTGTTTTCCTCAAATAGTGGATTATAAATCAAATCTGGTGTTTAGAATGTTGGTTTGAATATAATAGTATACTTCCCACTATGTATTAATCAGGCATTGCTGAATACATAAACAATGGCAGTATCTCTAGCGACATGAATTTTTGAAACTCAGAATATATGCTGGCCATCACTGAGATAGTTTTTATTTGCAGAATTCAGAGTGCTTCTTAAAAATCAGTGATTTCGCTGTTGAAACACTGAGATTAAACAAGATCACTTGCATCCATTTAGCACTGGAAGAACAGGTTTGTTTGCAAGCAAAAATAATGTTAGGCTTAAAATGGTATACATATGCCAGGCTTATGGGAAGGGCATATCCAGGGTCAGTGTGCTTTCAGTGCTTATTGAATCACTTGTCTAACTGCAGCGACTGACCACATACGCGTTTTTACTACCTGCTGGTAGATCCATGTCAAAATATATTTGCAGTTCCTTAACTAAGTGTTATTAAAATATCTCTTCTTAAACCACCATAATGTTTGGGAAAATGAGATCAGATACCAGCTAGGCATTGGAAAAAGTACCAATACTCTCCTAACTATTTTCACTGGTGGTACCTGAAGGAACTGTGATCATTGTTTGCAGACATTCTTATTTGAAGTAGCAAATATGCAATTTGTATAGAGAATTAGTGCTGCAAGGAAGTGTTCATACTATCTGAATTGACTTAGTTCCGCTGAGGTAATCTCACCGCTTATAATTATCAGTTTCAGTATCTGATATAATTATCTCATGCATGCTTAGACTTGTAAACATGGCTGGATTTGGGTACAGACAGGAAGGAAGTATGCTCTGGAGGAATTTTAGTTAGGATGCATTCTGTTTCAGAGACAGTGCCACAGATTGGATGGTACCTCTGTCTCCTCAGGCTTGGCATGCGGCAGACAGCCTGATGGTGTTGGCCAGAATCACTCTGCAGGACACTCTTTTGGGAACATAATACCAGAGCTTACAATGGCTCAGGATTCGCTTGAACCCAGATGTCTAACATCCAGACTGGATGCAGTCCAGACTGTCAAGGTTTTTTCTGCACATCTGGCAAGCCCAGTTACAATTTGGTTTATATTTTCAATACAATTTAAGCAGCAGTATACCAGTAAATGATTTATTTTTCAGTAAAATCTTAGACTCGGAGTAACAAGAAGACATTGTGAGAGGAATTTGATACTGGTATTTTCCAGGTGAATTTAGACCCTGATGTTACCTTCTGAGTCAATAATTGAGTTTGTAGAGAAAAATACCACTGAAGAGGAACACTTATTGTTGCATTTACAATGCAAGGAATGAAAATTGAAAAGCTGCAGTCTGTTCATACATATATTTTCACAACTTATAATAGAGTTCTATTTGGAAAACACTGATGTATTGCATAGGATTTTTTTATTTGTAGGTTTTATGTTGTTACTTGTTTCAGAAGTGAAGAACACTGGGCATTTTATGTACAAAACAGTAGCAGGATGAGAGCTTTGACCAAGAGTTCAGAGGCAAACTCCAATCTTTGAAAGCAGCTTTATGATATTTAGAGCAGATACAGAGCAAGTGGTCTTATCATAGAAGTCTTACAAAAAGGATTCATGCATAGGACTTGTTTTACAGATCAGAGGTGTGGTAGAAATTTGTGATTCACCAAGTCAGGGTATGAATGTAGACATTCCTGCTCCCAGGCGCCTGTCTGATGAATAGCTCTTCCCCTGTGTAGAATGTTTATACATTCAGAATTTTCTGCATACGGGTATTAGAATTTTTCATTTAGCAAATATGGGTGTAGAAATCTGTGAGGGCTTATTCCCCAATATTTCTATGTGTGAAAGGATCCAAAACCTGGGTTTTCTGCTAAAGTTCAGTTTTAATTGCTGAAGGTGCAGGAAATTGCATAGTTGGTCTGAAATCTCCCCTTTCTTCTATAAACCACTTCCTGTTTGGAAGAAGCTGAGTTCACAAATGTGGAAGTTATGAGCATAGAATATCTACTATTCTGCACTGCAGTATGAGGGGAAAAATGTTCATTTGTTATGAAGAATAACGTCTAGCATGCAGTCTACAATAACTCTCATTTGCTAGATTTGTGGCAAGTCCTTTTATGGATTCAATGCTTTGTAGACAGTGTAACTGAAATTAACATAAATAATGTGTTTTTTATTAACTAGCTCAGTTTTGGGATTGTGTCTGCATATAAAATAATAAATGATTTCATTGAATGTGTGTTCTCCATGGTGTTTATCTTTGATGAAGTATTTGGCTTTAAGCATCCAGCGGTGTGGCGTCACAGAAGGGTAATACTCGCCACTAGAGCAAGGCCATTTTGGCTTGGTGTAATTTTTAATGGATATGAATCATGTCGTTTCAGAACATCCTGTGAAGAGATTATTTGCAACGTTCTGAGAATATCTCTTGTTTTTTTAACTGCATCCACAAAAAAAAAAAGCGAAAGTACTCCAGAAATAGGACAATGATAATTTTATTTTTTCTCACTGTGTTGTTTATAGGCACCTACTCCTGCTCATACTTAAATCAGCAGAAGAGAGATGGCTCATGCACTGTTTTATGCGTTGGCTTCTAGCTGTGCATTTATTCACAGATAATGTTTTCTAAAGTTAACTTTTGTAATAGTACCTTCATATTATCTTTTGTAAGCTTTTGTTTTCTTATTTGCTTCTTAAAGCATGGAGTCATTGCTACAGAAGATGACGAATATTTTATTGAGCCTTTAAGGAATATAACAGAAGATTCTAGTAACTATAGTTATGAGAATGGTCATCCTCATGTTATATACAAAAAATCTACCATGCACCAGCAGCACCTCTATGATCACAGTCACTGTGGAGTCTCAGGTAAATGAGAATGAGTGTCATTCCTTTTAAAAACTGATAGCTTAAGATGTATTTTAAGATCTTGCAAGTTTCACATTTAAGACATAGTGGAGCATGTAGCAATGAGAATCCTCCTTCTGGGGGATGTAATGTCTTGTTGAAAATCGTTTTGTTTTGTTTTTTTTTTCTGATTCAGATTGAGACTATAGTGTATTTCAAAAACTAAGACAGTGGGAGTAAGTCTTGTTTTATGCCTGTGTTGTGTACAGTGGTAGAAATGAGCCCAGGTTTCCTCAAAATGTGCATAAATGTACTTCATTCCCCAACAGGAAAGCATGATTGAGTGACTAAGTATTACTCCTCAATGCTTAGTAAGTGTTCCATCTCATTTGAAGAAACTTGATATGCAATAAATATGTCAGCATTATGATTATCAATAGATTTGGAACTGAGCCCACATCTTTCTTGTTTACTGAGGTTTATGGTGTTTTGGTACTGTTTTTTGGTCCAGTTGGTTGACATTATTTCATTATAGTTAAATATGTGATTTTTGTGTGCCTTATGGGAAGGATTATATAGTTCTGATGGAGAGATATTTTCTTTGTAAAGTAGTTTTTACTTCTACAGATACACTTTTCAAATACATTTCAAATACAATACAAACCCTTGATTAAACTGAAAACTAACTTCTTGAAGGCAGCATGGAGTAAATCTGGGTAAAGTTCTTTTAGAGCACAAAAGTAATTGTTTTTTAACATACTAGAAAAATGTTCTAACCTTGTCAATGGTTTATATATCAGTAATAGCTAATTCTTAAAAGTTCATTCCTAGACAGTTGTATTCCATGAATTTCAGTGCGTGGGGCAGACTGACAATAACTAGTCTTAAAATAAATGTACATTTTTTGTAAAACATAGTGTAATATTTAGCATTTATTACTTTGGATAATCGATGATACCTTTGTTCTTGGAAGCTCCTGTGCTCTCCCTGAGCTTTCATATCCCAAAGTCCTTAATTATTGAAATATTAAAGCACTGCTTTTTACAAGCCTGAGATTATTATGATGCTCATTCATCTCAGTTTCTCCTTTTCCTGTTGTTCTGCATACTATTTCCACTCCATGAAAATGTCTAAAAAAATTTGCTCTCTGCCAAGACTGCAAGGTCTTGCTTTTCCAGATGATGTTCTGTTTTACCCTCATGGGTATCAAAGCTTTTAAAACTGATTTTCTGAGCACTGTTGCAGCTTTGTCTTAAAAGGAAGTGGTATCCAAAGCATCCCGAAGTACCTAAAAAATATAATACCTAAAAAGCAAAGTCAAATATTAATTTTTTGTTTTGCAGGTTTCACACCCAAGGATTAACACCAGGTGTTCAGTGATCTGTAGGGAATTTGACTGGCTTGGGAAGTTTTGAACAGTCTGATTTTGTGTTTCAAAATGCAGTTGTAGAAAAGCTGTAACTACCTTTTGGCAGTATATGATTTATTTTGTCTGGAGATTGATTTTAACTTTACCTTCAGAACACTTTTCCTAGTACTATATTCAGGGGAGAAATCTGCTTGAATTACTGTGCCACTATTAATTGTTTGTCAAGTTTCCCCTGCTGTAACCTAGTTTATTTTGTACCTCTTCTCCATCAGGGAAATGGTCAGGATTTTGAAGTATTGATAGAGACAAGGGGAGTGTTGTTTCTAATCTTCCTGAGAAAAATGGCAATAGTAGAATAGAAAGTGGAGTAAAGAATTTGGTGAAAGCATGATCATAACTAGCTGGGATAAGTGATGGACTACTTCATAATAGATGGTAGAATTCTGGTAGCTAATACAAGAGGAGAATTGGAGAGGCAAGGAGATGCAGATAACATTCAGATAAGAGCATGGGATAGATTTCCATAATCTAAATGAGGTTTTCAATATTTAAACATAAAAATGTTCAAAGAATAAAATGTTGAATTTGTGTTTCACATATGTATTGCCACGAATTAATAATGTTTTATTAAATACAGCTGAAGTCATTAAGGCCTTGGTAAGAAGTTTTCCACTTCCAAATTCCAGTTGCTTCAACGGGGTTTGAGACCACTGGATTGTCTTGCAAAATGCTGTATGAAGATAGGATTGAGAAACAATGAAAACTGACATATAAAAGCTTCAGAGTGTCAGATGATTTCTGGATAGCTCTACTATATTCCAATCTATGTAGTGATTTCACTTGTGTGAAACTTTACAGTTGGTATATTCTAAAATGAAATAAAAGCTTGCTAGATGTGTGAAAAAATGGTGCTAAAACATTTAGAAAAAACTAGCATAATAGTTTACTTCAAAATATTGTCATAGTTGTATCTAACATAAGAAGTTTGCTATTGCATTTTGACATCTGTTTCTGTTTGTTCTTCTTCTCTCCGCCTTGACCCCCACCCAATCAATATCTTATAGAACTGATTTAGGAAAACCTGTGTACTGTAGTTGTGAACTCTCATGTGGGTTTGAATGCCTTTTCAGTTGCAGTTTAAAACCTAATTTCGCACTTTTGCAATAATTATTTTGGGGTTAATGATAGTATTCTTCTGTGGGTTTGTTTTGCTTTATTTTTCCTTTCTATTTTTGCTTTTTCTACTTATAACTATGTTCAATATTAATGAAGTTTAATTTTTTCTTTTTAACCCCATGAATACCCTGAAAGAATGATGTAACTTGACACATAATTATTTCTGTTATACAAATTTCAGACCTTTATTGATATATTTTAGCTTTTAAAATAATTTAGTCAGCATTACTTAGAGTTTTTTAGCAAAAAACAGCATAAGCATTGATAGGTCCTGGAGTGCAAGGATTGTTTCCAGCTTTCTCCTTACTTTGAGATCAACTGAAGCCTGAGCTTTGTATATGAAACGTAAATGAGAAATGGTTGTTTCTGTGAAGTCTTCTGAGACCTTTGTTTGAAAGATAGTATCAGGAGGATTCCAAAGTAATCTTTTTTTCCTCTGAAAGTCTTATGCTTGAAGTCAGAAGCTTTCAAATATTTAGAATAATTTGCATCTTTGAGTGAAAATTTTGAGTTTATGTGTAAGCAGTATTGCATTTCTAAAATACTTCTAGCACTCCAAGAGCATCAGAAATGTCAACATTTGTTATTTGAAAAAGAATGAAGTTTTAAAAATTTTAGTACAGTAGCTGTCAGAGAAAATTCCAGACATTCCTAAGTCACTATTTAGGTGAGATGAAAATTTTTGAACAATTCAAGCAACTTTGAATTTTCTACAACAGAGGTGAAAAACAGGAAAAAGTTTAGTGGTCATTACAGAATCCACAACAGTCTTTAATAGTTTGTACAGGTTTTTTTTTTTAGAATGGATTATACCCATTACAGAATGTGGGCAATTTAGTTACTGGCATTTTTATAACTACCAGGTTTATTTTCATTTTTTACTTTTCTAAAATATGCACCTTTTAAAGCCAAGACTGTAGCCTCAAAAATTATGAACCACTGCAACACTGGGAATGCTGAAGCTTTGTATTCCTGGTTTTGACCTGAACTTACATTCTTTGTGGTGTAGTTTTTCCTCTTTGAGATCAGTGTGCTTAGCTGACTTGCATAAAACATTGCTTTTTTATGGGAGGTACTGGTTCTATCTCTACTCATCCTTAGCTGACCCTGTTTTAGTAGAAGTAATGATGCGTCTCACAAAGTGCTCACTTGAGCTGTCCTGTTCAGACAATTATAAATGTATCTGTTAATGTTCTTGTGCTCGTCTGTAAATGCAAAGAATAACTTAGGTATTTTGAAATCCTACTTAGATAAAACCAGCCTAATAATATACTTTGCTGAACTTTAGCTTGAGATCTGTGTTGGCTCTTGCGGAAAAGGGATATACGATACACACCAAAGAAGCCAGTTTTTCAGGGAAGGATTGATTCAATTTTGTCCTGATGACAGGAATTAGAATTCAAAGTCAGTTTGTAGTGTTTATTTTGCTGATAACTACAGCTCGTTGGATTTTTAATAATTAATCTCTTATTTTTTTTTCCCATGGAATGTTTTTTCCATACATTTCTATACCTGAAAGAAAAACAAGAATCAATGTATTTGAACTGAAATTAGTGTTAAAATAACTACAGCAATTACCCCGTGTCAGACCATTTAAAACTTTCTGTTATAGTTAATTCACAAGGTAGATGAAATATAATCTGATATCTTTCTGAAGAGGAAGTTGATTCATTTTAGGGATGTAAGCCTAATTGCCAAAAAGTTACAGACTTTTGCAGGAGGGAAAAAGCTTTTTGGTGTTCTATAAGTGTGTTTAATTCCTTAGTAAATTTTGATAACTTTTACATTAATTTTGAAGTTTTGGTTTCTAGTATTTTTTTTCCCAAATATTGTAGCTATCTTGTTCTTATTCTTAAAATTCTGACATGTGCTTGTTGCTAATTATAGCTAATCTTGAGTATTAACATCAATGTGCAAAATCAGATTTGTTAAGAGAAGATTGATGATTTATCATCCTAATTCAAGTTTAGGGAGAGTTGAGATTATTGCAGCACAAACTTGGCTTCCTATTATATAAGTTATTTAAAAATAATTCAGAAATTAAATAAATTTAATTTTTCTTTGCCTCAAGAAATGCATCTTTGTTAGCACCTTGAAGATGGCCATCTCAACTTAAAGCATCTGCATTTGAATGAGTTTTACTAGTGACCCACTCTCAAGTATTTAATTGTTTTGGTTCCTAGCAGACCTCACAAGAAGCGGCAAACCTTGGTGGATGAATGATGCCTCTGCTTTTCCAGCTTCACTTCCAGTCAATGACACACTAAGCAGTCGTAGTCGACAGAAGAGATCTGTAAGCCTTGAACGGTTTGTGGAAACGCTGGTAGTAGCAGACAAAATGATGGTGGGATACCATGGTCGCAAAGACATTGAACACTACATTTTGAGTGTAATGAATATTGTAAGTTTCATCCTTCTCTGTGTTCGTATCAATGCGTATGTACTGAAATTTCATTGGAGCTGCTGAGTGTTTGTTTATTGCCATGAATAATGCTTTAATATATGTACTAGCTTGCAGGAATGAATAGCTAAAATAGTGAAACTCTTAGCATTTTGTGTGCTTTTTCTGTCAACAGTATGTATGTAGTGATCACTTTAAATTATTGTCTTTAATTTTGAATTCTAATAATTACATTCAGATTATACAGTTCTATTCTGCTTGCGTCGACACTCTAAGTGCTCATTGTGCTGGATGAATTATGAAACAAGGTAGAAAGAATTTTAATTGAAGAGTGTGGCTCAAGAGTTTTGTTACTGAATGGTCATCTTTTGGTCAAAAAATAACTTGTATTTAGGTGACAATGATACTTAACATTATGGAACTGTATGAGGAAACTGGGTTAATTTTTAACCTTTTAGAAAGCAAGTAGTGTTTCTTGTCTGACTTTGTGCCTTTTCTTATTTTTTGGAGGTCAGGTTGCCAAACTTTATCGTGATTCCAGTCTAGGAAACGTTGTGAATATTATAGTGACACGTTTGATTGTCCTCACTGAAGATCAGGTAAGAGCTGTTGTGCTAAGCTTTATACCTCTGAAGTACAAATTACATTATTATATAATATAGAGTTCATTTAATTATTGCTTGAAGTGGCTGCCTCTGAGTACAAAACCTATCATGTAAATTTTCACTACTTTAATCAAGATGAAGCAGTTCAAAGGAATATTCCTCGTGTATCATCTCAAAGATATCTATTCTTACTTCAGGTGATTGTTATTACGCCTTCGGGGATGTCAGTTTTATTTTTAGATCTGTATTTATTTTTTTTTTTTCTGTATTGACATAATGATTATTAAAGTTGGAGCAGAAAGAATGATGGTTCAGTAATACACAGCTGAACTTGGGGTCAGATTTTACAGAAATAAAATTTGGCAAGAAAAGTTTATTCCTAGAAACCACTGCTTCTAATTATAGTCCCATTTTAGTTTTCAAAAGGCTTAACAACTGACCTTAGTAATTTGTTTGGAACATTTCTGGTATGCATGTTGTATTGCAGCCAAACTTGGAGATAAACCACCATGCAGACAAGTCCCTCGATAGCTTCTGTAAGTGGCAGAAATCCATTCTCTCCCACCAAAGTGATGGAAACACCATTCCAGAAAATGGGATTGCCCACCATGATAATGCGGTTCTTATTACTAGGTATGGTCATTATAAGTATTGTGTTTATTTTATTTCTCTAGCTTTCTTGTTCTTAGAATATATATGTCTAGAGGCTAGTTGCAAATTAATATAATTGGTAGGTAACTTTAAAAACAGGAGAATTAATAGATGGCTTGTCTTAAATATATCAGATTATTAAAGTTCAGATTAAGAATTTGAAAAAGTAAGATCTGCAAATTACTTGCTTCTGCTGTTATTTTCACTTCATAATTGCCAATGCAAAGAATTGCAGTAGAAAAGATGGTTCCTATTGAACATTTTATAGTTTTATAATTGAAAAGAATTCATAGGATTGCAGAGAACAAAACAGAATGAAAAATGTTTTGTTAACCGTATAAAGTGTTTTTGTAAGAATTTCAAGCCAGAACTTCAACTAGTGTAATAGTATTTCTCTGAAAACAGGTTCTTGCAGATTCCAGCAATATGAGAATCTGCTTTGTAGCTGGTTTAATTTATTACGCTTAATTAAGATGAGAACTGACAATTCTAATAGGTAGTTTCAAAGCCTGCATATGTGCCCATTTGTTTGCTTCTATTTCACTGTTACTGTGATGAATTCAACAAAACCTGCACTCTAATCTTGTGATCCTGATAGAGGCATTCGTGTCTCTTCCTTTTGCAGATAGGGGTAGGCTTCTTCTTTCTAGGACAAATTCTGTACTGTTTGTATTTAACCTATTTTGGAATCATTGCATTCACTGCAGAAAAATTGAAATAGTGATTAAAATAATGCATCTTTTGTATAATTTTGCATAAAAGTTGTGAAACTTTCTTTTTTTTTTTTCCTGAGGAGGTGGTGGTTTTGGTTGGTTTTGTTTTGCATAATGAACAAATCTTTTTATTTTTGTGAGAAAATAAAAGCTAGTGAATCACTTGCTTGTATTTTTGGCTCAAGAGTCAGATATACTTGTTATATATGGTCTTAAATACTACATAGTAAAAATCAGAGTGATAAAATTCTAGAGTGATTCAGAAAGCTTCTAGATTTCAAAAATTTTAAAAATAGATTAAAGTGTAATACAAATAAATTGAAGGAAATGAAAAATAAAATAGTTGCATTCTAAGATCTTAATTTTTCACAAAATCTTTTGTTTATGATCAGGTTTATTGCATACAAGTAATTCCTTCACCAGGACTTGTGAAACTGAATATGTCTTTACAGCTGTGCTACACATGAAGCTTTTACTGGCATAATTTAGGCAAGTGAAAAAATGTAATCTGTGAGTGGTATGGTTGTCAGTTGAAGCCCCTCAATATACATATGCATAAGTAGTATTGACAGCTCTGTATTTTTACTGCTAGGGCTGACTAACCTGACACTTTGTTAGCATTATTCTGGCACTACAAATCACAGTTGTTTTCTTTCACTGTTGTGCTTCAATATGTTTTATTACTGTATATTCTGTACTGGCTTCCCTGATGTGATAGGATATGCCAGTAGGATCTTCCCAGTGTAGTTATGAACAGTTCTGTGTTCCAGACAAAAGCTTATAAGCCGCTGTTAACTCACAGGCCTCTTACCTGTAAAAGGAGCAAGTTTTGAGAGAACATGAGTAATACCTACTGAAAATTAAATTTTTTCATCAAAAAGCAGTAGATACTGATGATTCTTTTTTATTCTCTATTATGAAGGCTATAATTACCTAAGTATGTAGCATGTGTATGCTTTCTTATTAAAGGGATGTAAGAATTTTATAACTTCCTAGTTTATTTCTAATAAGTTTACATTTCTAAGTATATACCTTTATTTTAAATCAAGAAAGTGTCTCACTGTTGTGTTTTCAGGCTAGTAAGACCAGCCTTTATAAAGTTCAGTTATATATGCTTTCACAACAAAATGCTTCTATTCATATATTTATGTAATAATTGTAATTCCTTAAAGTAATCACAAGGGCTAAACAATTTGAGTGGGTAAATCAAGCTTTTATTGAAACTGCTAGCTATGTTGGCTCTTACTAATAAAATGAATCAGCTTATGTGCAGAACAGATATTTATTTTTTGGGCTGGAATGAGTAAAGAAAAATTTATACTCGTATAAACATGTAAATCTACTAACTTCAATAATTCCAAATTAATTACTGAAATGGTGACATACTTGTTTTCATTCTGTTGTCTATCTTTCACTTGATAAATCAGATTTAAGGCATTATATGTGAAAGAGAAGGATAGAGCTATGTTTCTTTAAATTCATAATGTACTGGAGAGGTCTTTAATAACCACGTCTACCCAGAGGAACTTGGGCCTATACTACCAAACATTAGGATAATTTTTAGCCACTCCAATAGTATTTTGAAAGCAGTTTCCTGAATCTGTCCCACTGATGCTGCTCTGCTTTGCATGGAGTAATTACATTTTTATTGAATTTGACACTGGAATCAATTTTTGCTCATTGTGTGTACTTCTATTTTATGGAAAGTAGGAAAGTTTCAGTTCAACATTATGAATAGTTTTGTGTTGATTAAAACCAGATTTTTCAGTAAGTAATTTGATGTATTTGAAAATATTACCCAGTCCTAGCTAAGTATTTAAGTTTGCAACTGCAACAGTCTTTATCTGAAATGTGGGGCAAAGGTTTTGAGAAAATGAGTCATTATCTTCAACCACATAAATGAAGACAACACTACAGCTTTTCTTAGCAATTCTTCTATGTTGCTTTCAAAGACAGCCTGTTCTGCTCTGGGAAAAACAGTATTAAGGCTGCTGATTCCCATGGGATGTCTGCTTGACCAATGCAGACAGACTTTTGAATCCTAAACAAGCTGTATGCTAAACCCAGGTAGCCTCCCTGGAGTGGAGGTGTGCCAAACTGATCTCCCAAGTCCCATGGAGATGTTGCCATGCCTACTAAGCCACCAGGCTTTGGACAAGAGCCTACCTGTGTTTGGTGTGCCTGGGCTTCTCTGTCGTGTTCCTGCAGCCGTCCTGCAGTCTGCAGGGTGCATATTTTACTAACTGCATAGGAATTGCAGAAGACTTCATATCTGCTAATTAAAAATCACGCAGGCCAGGGACTGGCCTAAGCAAGACCATATATTGTGTTTCACCTATGTTTTTTCTGTAAGAAAATATATTTAAGTCTCAGACTTCAATGTTTTATCCTGAAATTGTCCAAGTTGGGTTCTTGGTGGCCAGCGAAAGTAAAATACTAAGCAGACAGACTTGAACTGTGAGGTTGATTAATGGTGTGAAAATGTTGCCTTTTTTCATGAAGACTTTAGATAAACCTGGTGAATACTTAAAATTATTTTGTAGTACAAAATAAAAATAGGAGAAAAACTTGTATGGTTCTCTAATCTCAAATCCTTTGGTAAAAACCATAAACCTCTTCCATTTGATTCCCATATTCCTGCCTCACTATGTGATAATCTTTCTTCTTAACACGATGTCAGATTGTCAAATAATTTATTTTAAAACTCAGTGTAAATTTTGAGTGTTGTGCATCCCACTTCAGCGTAGAGGTATCAATTTGTCTTTTTCAAGTTAGTTTTTATTTGGTGATTTGGTTTTTTTAACCTTCATTAGTAGGCTGCTTCCTCTTTTTGTTTCTTCAGAAACTCTTTATGAAATAGGGTCTCCATAGATTACAAACCCACAAAACCTAAGAGCTACCGTGTACAGCTATTACTTTATTTTTACATATATTTTTGAATGAAGCTTCCCTTCCATTTCAATCAGTTGCTTCCGTCTTTTGATCTTAAAGATCATAAAGGAGCAATTCTGGAGGTCCTCAGCAGTACCTTTGTCAAGTATACATTATGAACAGAAGTATTCCTTTTCCTGTGTACCTGCACAGAATGATAAGGGCCAGATGGTTGAATTCTAGGTTACACTTGTATCAGGGATTGGGAAGCTGAAAACTTTTTTAAAATGCCATTTGTTTTTCTTTTACACTGTAAGAGTTCTCTAGTGCTACATTTCTGTATAGCTCAAGAGACTTAGTCTGGTTTGTCCAGGTACTAAATAGTTGTTTATCCAAAGGATGTGGGACAGACTCTCTATACTTTCCAGCAATAGAATGTTTTGCTGCTGAGATGGAAGATTACTTTGCCTCCTTTAGGTGATTACTTTTTGGTGTGTTAGCAGATCAAGTAAAAAGGCATACCAGACAGCCCATAGAATGGACAGATTCAGGGGGAAGTTGAGGTGTGTATCTCTAAAGGGACTGAATCTGGTCTTTGAGATGGAATTATTTTAAACAGAGAAACCTTTGAAATCTCACTCACTTAAGGAAACAGTACTTCTCAAAAAATTGTTGAATGAAATGTCATCTACTGTCGGTAGTTCACATACCATGAGGTTGTTTTACGTTTTAAAAGGAAAACAAATTCACTATGCTTCACAAATGCATTAAGATCTCTTTGCAGCTGGGGTGCTTTTATTGGAACATTACTTGCAAAAAGCTTAAATAGAATTAATTTTAAAACTGTAAACCTGGGTGCTTTTCTATAGATACACCTTCTGAAATTCTTGACATAAAATCCCTTCAAATACAAAAATCTTTTACTTTGATTGGAATTCACTTGAGTTAAGTTCACAGGTGGTTTGCTACTTTAGCAACAATTAATTCCACAGGCCCACTGTACTGATATACTCTGTTGGAAGAATCCTTATTTGCTTGAATAAAGAATGAGAGCCATAGGATGTTTTTATTGATTAAGTAAAATACACCTCTATTTGCAGGTTGTACTCATGAGAGTGAAATGTTCCATACTACAGATGATATATTTTTTCTAATTGTCTGGGTCTTGAATGGGCTTGTGTATGTTAAATTTGTGAGACAGTGAATGAACTGTCTATTAAACGACCCTTGTATTTTTGCCAGGTACCACTGTACTTGTAACTCATTAAGTGTCTTGCTAAGCAGTGTGGTATGGCTGCTATTAGCATTAACACTTGTATTAGTATGCAGCATTTCTCCAGCAACGCTGTTGAAGCCCGTGTGGGAGGCATTAGTGTTGTTTCACAATCAGTGGATTTTTCAAATTTTTCAAGGAGAGAATTTTACAGAACTGGTTTATGTGTATTGTATATGTATAAGATTAATTGCACAGTGCTTTAGTCAGTTGTTTCCTCATTCGTGCGCCCTTTCGGGTAAGGGGCTCTTGTCTGTGAGATATGCATCCAATGTGCAGGCCAATGCCATCAGTTTTTCTTAGGGGAAAGAAAGTATATTTAAATGGCAGCAATTCTAAACTCCTGTAAGTCATTGTGGTTCATAATCTAGGAACAGAAATGTTTCTGACATTGCTGTAGATACTTGAGAGGAACAAAACATTTCTTGTTTCATTTTGCATACCTGTGTAGAGCTGACCACAATCATGCCTTTCATTTTTTAAATAACATTAAGAATTTTTAGGCAGCCAGGGATGGTTTTGTAGTTGCATTGTCCAGATAGCAGTCCTAAAAGGAAATCTGTTTAGTGGACACATTTGCCCTTTTGCATGTCAGTTGCCTAGAGGTTAGTAATATATTTTTATTCTGTAATAGTAAGTAACATTCCCCCATCAAGTTCTGTGCTTGTTAAGACATTTGGTAGTGAGGTGAGGCCAACCAGCCAGGACTCTGCACATTCCTTTCCTCCTGCAGGTCCAAGATTGTTATGCTTCTTTTCTGAGGCATTTTTTCACTTTTTTCTGGGCTTCTTAGCTTGTTGCAAAGATTCCTTGTTTATACAAGGCACTCTCATCCTGCTCTGTGAGCACAATTTGCTAGCTTTGTCCAATAAATGTGCAGGTCCAAAGCATTTCTGTTCTCATGAAGCCTTGTCTCTGATCCTCATCCTGTGGCTAATTCCTCTGTTACTGAGAAGAGCTCTGATTTCAAGCAGCAATTCTGTGTCTTGTTTCTCGCTTGACTCTGAAGTCCATGAAGTAGTTTTCACACTCGTTTTTTTTGTGTAGCCTTTTAGCTTATTCTACAGGAGTTCCTTGAGATGAATTTAAGCCCATGAGAGGAGACTGTGTTTCTTTGTCTGGTTTTTGTGCAAAAATCTTAACGGTGTCCATTGACTTAGTTTTCTTGGGACCACATGTGTAAGATTACTTCTCTGAGGGAGAGGTTTGAAAAGCTGAGAGGCATATATTGCCCTTCGTGTCTGTCTCTGCAGATATATAAAATATAAGGAATTAGATTTACAAATAGTAGCACTAAATTCCCATTCATCTTTGTTTTCAGGGAATTGAAGGGGTCTAAGAGAAGAAAAGGTATCTGCATATTCAAAATGTATACTTGGAAAAAACCCCTGAAACAAAATTGAAATGTACTAGGGTTCTGCTCAGCAGGCTGAGGAAAGTAAGGCATTTTATTTTGTTTGTATGGTGCTTCACACAGGAATATTTACACCAGCGTTTCTATACAGGATGTGTTCCTTACACACCTTGTTAGAGACCTGTTATTGCCCACTTAAATCAGTCATGTTGCTAGATATGGCACCACTGTCAAAGCGTTTATATTCTTACCTCTGTGTCAAAAACATGTTGGGG
Source organism: Origma solitaria (assembly GCA_013397895.1). NCBI lineage: Eukaryota > Metazoa > Chordata > Aves > Passeriformes > Acanthizidae > Origma > Origma solitaria. The sequence goes on along the minus strand of VZRL01006193.1, from coordinate 457,786 downwards.
GTCTTTGCTATCTCCGCTAAGGCATATTCTTTGGAATGACGACCCTGAGATTGAGAAAAGAGAAACTGAGACTGAGATGTGCAGCATAGCCATTACAGCAATACATGGTCTGTGTGTAGATTATTTGCTTTAGATACCTCTGTGTCTAGAGCCATGTTCCAAGACTGGCACCATGTTCCAAGCACTATGCATTCTGTGGGGGAAAAAACATTTTTCAGAGATTTCAGAGGGAGAATTCTCTGTTGTCCATTTTCTTTATGTCTTTTTGTGAAGTGAGAGGCTGTAGGCTGTGACATGATATTAGAAAATCAATAGATAACACAGACAACAGAAGAAAAAAAGAAATAGTTAAGAATTAATGAAATCTGTTGGCATGTTTTGTAATTCCCTTTTCTGTGACAGTTATAAACTTCTTGGGTTGGTTTTTTTATTAACCCATCTCATGTTAGCAGAATAAGTCTGGAAATATTGTTCAGGTGTCCTCTCTTGGCTGAGAATATTTTTTGTTAATTTATTTGTTTGGGGTTTTTTGTTTTTGGTTTTTGGGTGGTTTTTTTTGTTTGTTTGTTTTGGTTTTTTTTTTTTGTTGTTTTTGGTTTTGGTGGGTTTTTTGTTGTTTGGGTGGGGTTTTTTGTTTTTTGTTTTGTTTGGTTTTGTTTTGCTTTTGTTTTTTGGGTTTCTTTGGAGGGGTTTTTGTGTTTTTTGGAGGGGTAGGTTGGGGTAAATTGTATCTTTAAAATTTATTCCTAGATTTTGTAGCTGAAAGGAATCAAATAGACTCTGTGGGATTTGAGGGAACTCATGTGGAACAATAAAGTAGCTAGAATGTGAATCTGAAAAACTGCTTATTGCATGGCAAATGTCAACCATCAGGTTATTTGCAGCTAATTAACAAACACAATGTGTGAGTGGAATGTTTTCTAATCAATAAAAAGGCTGTTATTTTTAATTTCTGATGCCATTAGTTGACTCTTAGTGTACATTTGGTTTGTTACAAGATGTGTATTCTGATTTAGTTTATAAAATTTGAGTCTGTGAGGGTGAAAGGATGGAAAAGGTATAAGGTATACCCGGAGTTTGCCTAATCCGTTCCAGATGGATAAAATGTGTTCAAAATGTGCTTTATTTAATACCAAATCCAGAAGAATGACCAATGTAATGGAGTAAAGCTCAGATTTTCATGCTCTGACTTGAAGTCTGAAAGCCCTTTTATTTTAAATTTTTTTTTGTTAGATTGATTAATATAATTGATACTGAATAAAAAGACTGAGTTAAAATAATATTCTCCTATCTCAACTGATGACAGAAATTTTGGGAGTAATCCCACAAATTTATCTTAAGATGTGCTCACTGAGGTGAACTGGTTGCACACCTGATGATTTTCTGAATTGGAAAGCTTGAGAATATCTACCAGCACACAGGATGAGCAATACAACTCATAACTTCCCCAGTTAAAGTCTACATCTAAATATGGCAGTGAAATTTTTGGTAATTAAAAATGCATAATGATAAATTTATAAAATGCCAAACTACATATGCTGTTGATAGTAATGGTATATTAATGTCTTGTGTAGTTTTCAAATAAATTTTTCCATTTGTACACTAGACTTACTAGAGAAAAAAATAACAACCAGTGAAAAATACTTTTTTATGCTCTATTTCCCCCCCACCTTTTTTTCTCCAGGCATTCACCTTCTGAGTTGCACAAAGGGTCATAAAACTATTCAAATTATAGTTTTTCCAGGAAATGTTTGGTGGTAATAGTTTGGGATATCTGCTAGAACACTCAGTTACTGCTTGGCCAGATATCTGACAAAGGGCTTTCTAGCAGTTTGAAATGTTGTATTTTGCTTTCTTTTTTTTAATAAAAGTACATACACTTGTTAAAAATCTCTCATTTTTGAGTTTTCTTAGTAGTCTAAATAGAATCCTTACCTTCCTCTATGTTTTTCCATTCTCTTGCTCAAGTATAATATTGGGGCAGTTACTATTTTCATAACCTACAATGACTGGCAGAATAAGACATTTGTTAGTGAGTATTTTGTTTCTCATTCTTAACAATGCAGAAAAACATATTGGGCCAGTTTATTCCCTGGATTTTCACCAATTTTGGATTTAGTTTGTGATCTGTTGCATAAATTCTTTCTCTTGCCACACGTGAATGCATATATGCTACATTTTCATGTTTTCTTCGTGTTTTAAACATCAGTCTGGACTATTTCGCTCAACTTTACAGCTACCTTTTATTGGATTGGTTATGGGTAAGAGGACATTAAAAATGTGGTTTTAATTAGGACACTGGTAGTAAATTCATTCTTTTAGTGGCAACATCATATCTATTTAATTTTAGTATTCACTGTTCTCCAGTTTCTGATAGTTTACACCAATCTGTGCTAATGAAGGGCATGATTCTTTATGCTTTGAGGTCAATTACCCCATGCCCACTGTTTCAGTAGGATCTGGATAAGGTTTCAATTTGAGTTCACTGGTTCATTTTAATCATGCAAATAGTTAAAGTAAAACTTATACTGAGCACTCTGCTCCATGCTACTTAAAACTTTTCAAAATGTGTTGCAGCTTTAAAATGTGGAATAATTAAGTAATGTGCATGAGTGCCCTAATTTATTTTTTTTTAGTTAGGGATGGTATTTGCTCTGAAGAGTTACCTATTTCTGTATTAAATTCATGGCTTTTATAAACTTCCCAACTGGTTTTTAAGTATATTCACTGTGCTAAGTGTACTTTCCAAAGTGATTGGCACTACTCTCAGTGGTTTTTTTTGGTGATTTTTTTCCCCCTTGCTTGCTTGCTCTCAGTGAATTTACAGCAAAGATGCGACACTTGAAGAAATGTGTCTGGAAATTTTCCAGTCAAAGAGCAGCTGTGAATAGGCAGGAGCAGAGGATATTATAGAATCATCTCAAGTAAAGTAATAAATTGTAGTTTGTTTCACTTTCATAGTGTATGACAAAATGTAACTTTAACAGCTATTAAAATTCTAACAGAACTGCATGGTGGAAGTAAAGTAAACATCTGCAGTTAAAATTCCATAGTTTAATATTTTGTAATTGCCGTGCTGGTCTAATCACATGTGCAGGGCTAATTGGTACTGAAGTTGATTTTGAAATCAGATCTGCTAAACAAGAGTATTTTTTTTTCTTTGAACTCAAGTAAAATCAAGCACTTTTGTTTTCAGCTCAAATACAAATATTTTAATGAATAAGAAATTTGATGGGGAAAATAAGAATCCACATTGGTGGTGTATGTGGTGTACTCTGAATTAAATTACTGCCTGTGTTGCATTCCTGATTATTTCTGTAACTGACACTTTTACTTTTCTAAAGATGCATGTTTTGCAGTCATTGCTATATGAAGTAAGTGTAAGACATAAGTGATGCAGTCTTTATTATGTGAAGTTAGCACTGGCAAATATGGTTGCTGGAATATAAAGACTGAGATAACACTAAGAACTGACTGAAATTCTGGTCAAACAATTTATTTTGTCACAGCCTGTGAAAGAGCAGTGGTCTGGCAAATCGTAAAGAGTTAAATATGAAATTGTAAGCATATTTAATGACTAGCAAGTCTTGTGTAGATTTGCTCTTTCATACACTAGATTCTGGTTCCTCCTATAATTTTTTTTTTCTGTTCTCTTTTGTTGCTGCCACATTGACCTATTATCAGCAGGTGAAATTGTGGCAATTGGGAGTATTCCAAATGGGAATATACTCTGGAAATATAACAATTTCTGGGTTTTTATGCTTTAGTTCTTACTTTTTCCTAGACTTGTAAGTCTTTGAACTTCTGCTTTGGCCTTTATGCGCTGTCTGTCTTCTCATCAACCTAATAGAGGCCAGCAATAACAATATTATCAACACTGTGAATTAAAAAATCTCTTCTACTTCTGCATAATTAAATGTCTTTCTTAGATCACTAGGCATTCATAAAACATCCAAAAATGCACTTATGCAAAATTCTCGGTATTCCTAATTTAAACTATTAATATACACTATATGTTAGTATTTCAAAACTGTGTTGAAGCAGTCCATGACCCCTGGTCTGCTGTGAGCTGATGGGGTCCATCTGTCAGAGAGGCAGAAGAGCATCTTCAGTCATAGACTTTCCAAGCTGGTGAAGAGGGTTTTAAACAAAAGTTGCTGGAGGAAAGAAACTTCAGTTCATTCCACTCCTACCAATTTGATCCCAGGGCCAGCAAGAGATGCCCAGAACTTGGAGAGAGATCACAGGTCAGCAGAAGAGCATGTGAAGAGCAACTCAAAGGAATTCCTGCTGCTCAAGCCAGTAAGTTGGCTTCATCCTTCATTAAGGATGTATTTTAAGTACCTCCATTCTAACGCATGCAGCATGGAGAATAAATAAATGGAGTTTGAAACCTGTGCATGCCTGGAAGTCTATGGACTTATTGGTGTCACAGGGATGTTGTGGGATGGCTCCTCTGACTCAGTGTTGGAATGAAATTATGGAAGCAGTTTACAAGAGACAGGCACAGGAGACAAGCAGAGGGTGTTGCCTCCTATGTCAGTGACCAATTGGAGTGCACAGAGCTCTGCCTGATGAACGATGTTGAGCGAACTGTGAGCTTACAGATCAGGATTAAAGGGGAAGGGCAGGTGGCATTATAGTGAGGGTCTGAATGGGAAGACCAAATGGGTGAGGCCCTCTATAGACAGATAGGAGCAGCCTCACATTTGCTAGCACTGGTCCTCATGGAGGACTTCAGCCACTCAGCTGTTGAAGGGACAACAGAGTGGTAGAGTACTGTGGGGTAAAGACTTGCACAAGGAAGAGGGGCCCAAGAAATCTGGTTCATATTCAAAGGTCATCTCCTCTAGGTCAAGAAGCAATGCATGCCAACAAAGAGAAAGTCAGGCAGAAGTGCCAGGATGCCTTCAAGGATGAACGAGGAGTTTCTGGACAAATTCTGATACAAAATATATGCCTACAGAAGGTGGAAGCAGGGAAGAGTAGCCTGGGTGGAATACAGAGACTGTGTGAGCATCCAGGGATCGGATTAGGAAAGGTAAAGCTCTGATAGAATTAAACTTACTGAGGGGAAACAAGAGAAACTTCTCTCAGTATGTCAGTCCTAAAAGAAGTCTGGATAAAATGTGGGTGCTCTCCAGAAGGAAGCAGGAGACCTGGCCACCTGGGATATGGAGAAGGCCTAAGTACTCAATTACTTTTTTCCCCTCCGACTTCACTGGCAAGTCCTCCAGTCACCCTGCCTGAATTGTAGAAGGCAAAGGCAGGACCTGGTAGAATCACTGGCTGTAGGAGAAGATCATGTTTGAGACCATCTAAGGAACCTGAAGGTGCATAAGTCCATGGGACCTGCTGAGATGTATCCAATGGTCCTGAGGGAACTGGTAGAGAAAGTGGCTAAGCCACTATTCATCATATTTGTGAAGTCACGACAATCCAGTGAAGTTCCTAGTGACTGGGAAAGGGGAAACATAACCCCCATTTTTAAAAAGGAAAAAGAAAAGATCTGGAGAACTACAGGCTTGTCAGTCTCACCTCTGTGCTCAGCAAGATCATTGATCAAATGCTTCTGGAAACTGCTGGGGCACATTGAAAATAAGGAGGTCATTAGTGACAGCCAGCATGACTGCACCAAGGGCAAATCATGCCAGACCAATTTGGTGGCTTTTGATGACTGTGTTATAGTTTTGATGGACAAGGGAAGAGTGACTGATGTCATTTACCTGGACTTCTGCAAAGCATTTGATACAGTCTCACATGACATCCTCATCTCTAAACTGGGGAGACATGGATTAGATGGATGGACTCCCCAGTGGATAAGGAATTGTCCAGGTGGTTGCACTCAAAGAGATGCAGTTAACAGTTCCATGTCCAAGAGGACAGGAGGGACGCATGGCATTCCTCAGGGGTTTTTAACCCTCAGGGCACATTTTAACTTCTCTGTTAGTGACATGGACCATGGGGTAGAGATCACCTCAGCACCATCAGGCTGTGTGGGGCAGTTGACATGCTGGAGGGCAGGGATGGCATCCAGAGGGACCTGGACAGGCTTGAGAGGTGGGCCTGTGCCAAACCTCATAGAGGTCAGCAAGGCAAAGTCCAAGATCCTACACCTGGGTAAGGGCCATCCCAAAAATGGATACAGGCTGAATGGAGAATGGACTGAGAGCAGCCTTGCAGAGGGCGTCTTGGGGGATCAGCAAATGAAAAACTGGATATGACCTGTCAATGTGCATTTGGAGCCCAGAAAGCCAATTTTATCCTGGGCTCCATCCAAAGGAGTGTGGCCAGCAGGGCAAGGAGGTGATTCTCCCTCTCTCCTCTCATGAGACCCCACCTGTAGTCCTGCATCCAGCTCTGGGGCCCCCAACATGAAAAGGATGTGGACCACTTGAATTAGGTCCAGAGGAGGGTCACAAAGGAAATCAGAGGGCTGGAGCACCATTAGGATGTGGGAGCTGGGGCTGTTTAGTTTGAAAAAGGGGGACTTTATGCCTTGCTGCAACTATGCAAAAGGCCGTTGTGGTGGGGGCCAGCCTCTTCTGCCATGTCTCAAGTAAAAGAGCTAAAGGAAATGGTCTCAAGTCATGCCAGAGGAGGTTCAGGCTAGATATTAGAAAATATTTTTTCACTGCAAGTGTAGAATAAGCATTAGAATAGGTTGCTGAGGGGGGTAGTAGAGTCAGTATCTCTGGAAGTGTTCTGGATGTGACACTTAGGGATATGGTTTAGAGGTGATAATGTTCATGCTGGGTTGGTGATGCATCAAGAACAGATATCTTGAAGGTCTCTTTCAGCCTTGATGATCCATGATTCTCTAAATTGAAAGAGGGTAGGTACAAGAACCAGCAGTGCCCTGGCAGCCAGGAGGGCCAAGCGTGTCCTGGGGGGCTGATGCTTGGCCATCAGCTGGCGGGCTGATGGCCAGCTGGGCAAGGGAGAGGATTGTCCTGCTCTGCTCTGAACTGGGGTGGCCTCGCCTCGAGTGCTGGGGGCAGTTTTCAGCAACAAAATATAAAAAAGACATTAAACTATTAGAGGGAGTGTAAAGGAGGGCCACAAAGATGGTGAAGGTTACAGAGAAAAGCCGTATGAGGAGCAGCTGAGGTCATTTAGTCTGGAGGAGCCTGAAGGAACACCTCATCATGGTCTACAGCTTCCTCACAGGGGGAAACAGAGGGGCAGACACTGATCACTTCTCTCTGATGACCAGTGACAGGACCTAAAGAAATGGCATTAAAGAGGAGGTTTGAATTGGATATTAGAAAAAAAAAATTTACTCAGAGTGTGATTGGGCACTGGAAGAGGTTTCCCGAGGAAGTGGTCACAGCACCAAGCCTGACAGAGATCACAAAGCATCTGGACAATGCTCTCGGGGACATGATGCGATTATTGGGGTGTTCTGGAGTTGGATTCGATGATCCGTGTTTGTCCCATCCAACTCAGGATATTCAATGAGCCTATAATTTAGATTTGTTATTACAAAGAAATTCTTCACTGTGTGGGTGGTGAGGCACGGGAACAGGTTCCTCAGAAAAGCTGTGAATGCCTCATTCCTGAAAGTGTTCAAGGCCAAGCTGGATGGAGCTTCGAGCATCTGGTCCAGTGGAAGGTGTCCCTGGAGATGGCAGGGTGATCGAAACTAGGTGGTCTGTAAGGTCTGTGATTCTGTGAACACTATGGAAACAGCCCAGAGTTGTTTTATGTGCATTACCAAGGCTTACCACCATTGGTACATATGGTAGTGGTACCTCAAGGTAATACATTTAATCAACAGTTTGATGGTTTTTTTCAGTTTATGGGCAGTGGTCTTTGAGTAATGACTGATCACTTCATTAATAGGTAACAGTGTTATTCAAGGAATTTAGAATGGTTTCTTGAGTCAGAATGTTAGTTTCTTATTAGTGATGGGTGTTACAATATCTGATGCTTTGGCACCAAATTGCATGTAGATCCTTTATACGGAATTTTTCCTGTGCTTTTGCTCTGTTGCATTTTGTAATTATTTTATATCAAGAGAGACATGGATTTCAGTTATAAATGCTATTGAACTAGGCTTGAAACACTGGTCAAGATCCGTTTCAACTGTAATAGGGAAACACTGCTTTATATAAAAAGTGCTTTTATGCTCAAGAAACTTTTTATACTTAGGTTTTGTGTATTAAGTATAAACTTGAAATCTTATGTAAGTTGAACAAATACTGAAATTAGGGATGTGCATGTTTTATTTTAACACTTATTTTCATATACAGTTAGGCTGGTAAATTCCAGCAATATGGTAATTAACAATAGAAAATATTAGACCTAGTGCAGGGAACCCTCAAGTGATGTCAACTCAAACTGCCATGAAGGTGTTGCTGATTATTTGACTTGCAAAATTGAACCAATAATAACTAAGTATTCAGCACCCATTGCAATAGTAATTTTGCCATCCTAGTTTTATGTGAGAATTGGTTCTCTTTTTCTTTTATTTGTGCATGCAAGCCTAAAACCATGATTAAAAATGATCTTGGATGGGTTTTAAGTACCTGATTTGTATCTTCATAGCAATTCCTCAACTATGCTGTACTTACTTTTGTATACAAAGTCAGTAATCTGCAAAGACCAATCTTAACCAGCTAAAAATCAAAGAAATTGCATCTCACATCTTCTCATCTACTTTCATCATGCATGGTGAAAGTATTCTTTAATTTTCCCTAGAAGTCTTTCTTTACCTTCTCTATTTCTTCTCTCTTATTCTCTATTTCTTCTCTATTTTTTTCTCTCTTTTGGACTAGATTATCGCCGTAGGCCCCTTCAAACTGAAATACACTTTTATTTATGGTTTATAGGAGCTTTTACTTGGAACTTTTTTAGGCAGGCATTGAATATGTAAAGTGTTTTAGAATGGAAGGGTGTAGTAGTGGTGAACTTGCATTCTTTCAGAGAGAGGAGAGGTATTTATTTTCAGTATGTGTTTTCCTGCCTGAAGATTAGGATTTACTTTAATAATCTTTTAACCACAGTATGTTTTTTTTTAATGGTAGCACAGTGCAGTGAAATATACTGCATTCTAGTTGCAGCAAAATCTTTATTTGTTACATGCAGCAGTTTTATTTCAATAAGTTAGATACATCTATTTATGTGTAATGGATAAATTGCAGTTGTTCTGACCATTAGAAGAATCAAACATATATTAAAACATTTAGCTGTTAGATATGAGATGCACAGATGCAGTGTGGCTGCTTTGGCTGTAAAATAAGATTTTAGTCTTCCTCAGCCTCATCCAAAAGGCCTTTCTGCATCAGAATAATATATAATTATATAATTCGAATATATAATTTTATCATCCTTTGTGACCTCTATACATTTAACTTCTCTTTAAGTGGTTCTGCTTAGTGAGTTATCAGGGAGATTATTTACTATGGCTGCAGTGCTGTATTTTGATCTGTAAGTCAAACTCTAATACTTACGCCAAGTGCCTTAAATATTAACTTGGCTCTGCACCATTATATATATCTAAAAAGTAACTCTGCATGAGTATATCATATTGAAGGATTTAGGCCATTTAGAGGGCAGAGTACTTTCTTCTTGCTTATAGGTGATAACAACTAGATTTAGTGTATGGAAGGGAGGGGAAGGAGCACAAGAACATTTTGTGTGTGTGCGCATGTGCGGGGAATGACACCAAAACCACTTTTTCCTTCCACACTTTAAAGCCAACAAAACCATGCAGATTCCTCAGCCTGAATCATCAAAGTGTCACTCTTTAAAGAAAATGTAGTACTTAAGACTTCTTCTTCAATGTCATAGTGTTACTTTTAAAAAGCATTTCTCCCAATTTAGCATGCTTTTTTCCCCCCGCCATGCTGAAGTTGTGACTTGAGTTCAAGTTATGTGACTTCTGTAGAACTAGGAAAGGAAATAAAAATGTTAATGGTATTTTCTTTAAGCCTGCACAATTATTTCTGTTATTTCAGTGGCGTTATTTCACTGTGCCTTCTTCTGTTAGAGGTCACTGTTACTGACCTACTTGCATCTTGCAAATAACATATGCCATAAGCTCTTCTGCCATCCTTGAGATGCAGATGCTTCCTTTGCTCCCTCATTGTGTGTTAAAGAGAGTCTTCTCCCATACAAATCTTAAATCACTTGTTCCCCAAGTGTCTGGTGCAGCTGTGTGGAAGTATTTTCTGTGAGGTAGTCTGTAGCAATGTTTTGTGGGACTGGTGATACAGATGTGTTTTAGTGTCCTGTTTCTAAAATCACCTCATCTGTAGAAATAGAATTGCTCTATTGTTAAACAGTTATTTGGAATCACAGGCCCATAGCAGTGTAAAATAAATGTGTACTTTGGAAATTTTTTTAAGGTCTATAGACAATAGATACATAATAAAAACTCACAGAACTGAAGGGTTCAACAAGGTCCTTTGGCTAAAGTTTAGTTCCTGTGCTACTCTCTAGTCTTGTAGAAGACTTGGCAGTGAGAAGTCGTGCTCAACTGTGAAAGATTTTTCTAATTTAAAATTTCTTTCCATTCCCATAGGGTATTTCATTAAGGAATTTCAATCTTCCTGTTGCTAGATCATTGTCTTCAGCTTTGGAAATAGTGGTGTCCGTTGATTGCACATAGTTAGAAATATGCAGTCTGTAAAGTCTGTTCAGAGGCTCAGAGGGAAATTTTTTTTTTTACTTAATCAGAAAATGTACAGTCCTCATTGTGTGAATCTCCTTCATATGAGTGCATGAATTTTTGATTTCGTTCACAGTGGTAAAAATAGTCAATATTTGCAAATGGCAAGCATATGATGGAATTTATCAGTGTGTGTTTCCAGAGACAAGACACTTGGATAATCAGTTTGAGTGGAGCTCTTTCCCCAAGTTATCTTTTAACACTACTGTTTCAGTGTGTGTAATTTCTTCTAGCTCACAATAAAATAGTTGGTTTCTGGAATTGCTGTTTCCAGTGTGTCATATATTGTGACTTTTGTAGGTAAACTACTTTGTAAGATGCTAGATTAAAAACTGGATAAAAATTAAAGAGTGTAATAAAAAAAAGAAAGTTTTTTTCTTGTAACACGATATTAAAAATATGTATATATGTAAGTGGCAGTTTAGTATAGTATTTTGAATAAGGGGGATTATAAAGACACAACAGAGCAAAGGTTATTACTATCTCATACATTTGAGACAATTTCATATATTACCCCTTCTCCTGTCACAACAAGCTCTTGTAAAAAGTCTCTCCAACTTTCTTGTAAGTTCCCTTTGGTTACTGGAGGGCTGCTATAAAGTGTCCCCAAAGTCTTTTCTTCTCCAGGCTGAACAACCCCAGCTCTCTCAGTCTGTCTCCCAGGAGAGGTGCTCCAGCCCTCTGATCATTTTTGTGGCCTCCTCTGGACTCGCTCCAGCAGGTCCATGTCCCTCCTGTGCTGGGCCCCAGAGCTGATGCAGCACTGCAGGTGGGGTCTCAGCAGAGCAGAGCAGAGGGGCAGAATCTCCTCCCTGGCCCTGCTGCCCACACTGCTCTGGATGCAGCCCAGGGTGTGGTTGACCTCCTGGGCTGTGAGTGCACATTTTTGTTTCATGTTCATCTTTTCATCCAACAGCATCCCCAAGTGCTTCTTCTCAGGGCTACTCAGTTCATTTTTCACCCAGCCTGTATTTATGCTTGGAATTGCCCTAACCCACATGTATAAGACCTTTCCGCTCATTAACAGCAGCCTGTCTCCTTTCCTTTTAATTGCTCTGAGACAGGCCATTTTCTTCTTCCAAAAGGACAAACCTCCCTTCTCTTATCCTGCTGTGTATTTGTTGCAATGTCTTTTAGATAATTGGTGTGAAGAGTTTCACTTCTATATGACTAAACTTACTAAAACCAAACAAACTTCTTCACTGCTGCTTGTCTTTATAGCTGAAAGATCTGGAATAACAGTTATTTAGTTAAAATTACAAAATGGATAATGCTCTGCTAAGGAAGGCCTTGCCTTACATTTGAGGTCTCATTCTACCATGCATTCTGTGGTAGCTTTGTTGAAAAATACTTCCATGCCTGGCATGGATTGCAAGATGAGGACTAGGGTAGCAAAGTGCTTCCCACTGTAAGTGAAATGCAAGTTTGTAACCAGCTGAAGAACCTGAACCTACATAAATCTATAGGCCTTGATGAGATGCACCTCAGAGTCCTGAGAGAGTCAGGCAGTGATGCCAGTCAGGTGAAGTACCTGATGAGTGGAAAAAGTCCCGCTTGACAAATGTAGTGGCCTTTTACAAGGGAGTGGCTGCATGAGTGCATACAGGAAGAGCTACAGATATCATTTATCTGGACTCTGTAAAGCCTTTGACATGGTCCCTTACAACATCCTTTTCTCTAAATTGGAGAGAGATGGATTTGATGGATGGATTGTTCAGTGGATGAGGAATTGGTTGGATGGTCACACCCAGAGGGGAGTCATCAATGACTCACGGTTCTGATGGACATCAGTGAAAAGTGGTGCCCCTCAAGGGTCCATATTGGCACCACTGTTATTTAATGTCTTCGTCAATGACATAGGCAAAGACATCGAGTACACCCTCAGCAAATTTGCAGATGACCCCAGGCTGGGTGGTGCTGTTGGCACACCTGAAGGACGGGATGCCATCCAGAGGGATCTGGACAAGCTTGAGAAGTGGACCCATGTGAACATCAGAGGGTGCAACAAGGCCAATTGCAAAGTGCTGCACCTGAGTCACAGCAACCCTTGGTATCAGCACAGGCTGGGGGCATGAAGGGATTGAGAACAGCCCTGCCAAGAGGGTCTTGTGGCTGGATGAAAGGCTGGACATGACCCAGCAATGTGTACTTGGATTTCAGAAAGTCAAATGTGCCATCAGTCGCATCAAAAAGGTGCAGGCAGCAGGTTGAGGGAGGTGATTCTGCTGCTTTGCTCTGCTGTTAGAGATCCCACAGGGAGTATTTCATCAAGCTCTGAGGTACTCAACAGAGGAAGGACAGGAGCGAGTCCAGAGACAGACCATAAAGATGATTAGAGGAATGTAAAACCTCTCCTATGAGGAATGGCTGAGAGGTTGTTTATCCTGTAAAGACAATGTCCCAGTCAGACTTTTTTGCATCCTTCTGGTAGCTCAAAGGGGACTACATGAGAGCTGGAGAGGGACTTTTTACAAGAGCATGTAGTGATACGGTAAGGGGGAATAGTTTTAAACTGAAAGTAGATTTAGGTAATATACATGGAAGAAATTCTTTACTATGTAGTGAGGTGCTGGGAACAGGTTGCCCAGAGACGTATCAGATGCCCCATCCCTGGAGATGTTCAAAGCCAGCTTGGACCCTGCGCACCTGGCCTGGTGGAAGGGTCCCTGCTGAGGGTGGTGGGGTTGGAACTTGATGATCTTTAATGTTCCCTCCAATCCAATCCAACCAATCCAATCCAATCCAATCCAATCCAATCCAATCCAATCCAATCCAATCCAATCGAATCCAAACCACACTGTGGTCTCCAACACAAGGATAAGTGTTCGCTGTGAGCGCTGGATAATTGCTTGGGATGGATGCAGCTCTGAATAGAGACACAGGGTTGCTATTGCCCTCCTAGAACCAGTCTCCAAAAACTTAGTGCTACCTTGCAGTCCTCTATAGCAAAGATGATGTGTACTGACAGCACTATGAGACGGAAGCAAAATTACTACTGATATCTACCATGCATCAGAATTTACATAGATGCACAGTGTTTTTCCATCCTTCCTCTCCTTCCTAAGTCCTCACAACCTCGATTTTGAAAATTAGGGAAAAATTTTTGGGTTTGTGGGGCAGGGGAAATCATACCAAGTCAGTACAGAGCAGAAAGAGCCTGTAAATACTATAGCAAAAAAAGAAGTCTGTAATCATATTGGTAGTAGAATTTTTATGAAAATGTACATTTGGATAAAGTATCTTGAAGAACTCAATTCTTAACTTAAGGTATGCCTATGAGTTTTAAAGGAACTTAAGATATGCCTTTGAGTTTTAAAGAAACATTGGCAATGCAATTTGTGCTCCATTTCTAGTACTTTTCACTGACCAGATTTCAGGTGTGTATTGTATACTTAACAAATATATAAAGCACAGCAGGAACTGCTTCACAAACATCCAGAACTAATCACTTAGCATTCTACAAATTAAGTTAAAGAATTTGAAACCTGTGCACAAATAATGTTCTGCTATATTTGGCAAAGAGAAAGAAGCAGGACACACAAAGGGGTTATATACTTCTCTTTGACTACTGCACGTGTTTCTAGAAGTAGTTAATTTTGCTGCAAAGGTATGCTTTTATATGTTGCAGTTTGATTATCAATAAGTTTATTGACCCAAAGGTCAAATAAATTCAGAGTATCTCCTGTAACTGGTTCTTTATACTTGTTTTTTTAAAATATTTTGTCTTCCAACATAGTCATACTCAACATCAGAATCATATGTGAAAGAAAAAAAAAAGAGATAAAGGCCTGCTTTTTCAGGTGTCTTTGAGCATCTTCATGTTTCTATGTCCAAAAAGAGGTTTTAAAGAGGCAGAGTATTCAAAAAGTGGCAGCTTTTACTTGGAAACTAAAGCTCCCAAGTTATTTAGAAATAGAGGCATCCAAAGCTATTCAGAAATATTTTAAGTGTAAGTATTAATTCAGCTAAAAATGAACCCACTCCTATAGGAGCACAAAATCGTCATCATCTAAATTGTGGTAACATTTCAAAATAAAAAGTTTAAATTTTCAGTAAGAGATAGAAAGCTCTTAAATATTGCTTTAAAATTCCTTTTCTGTTTCATGACAACAGTATGATTTGGTGGTTTTATTATAATTAAGTTATTGACTCAGTAGATGGCACTCTTCCCTCTGAGTCACCAAGGTGCCTAGGTCATCTGTATTTAAGGTTCCCTTTTTTGAGATACAGTATGGAATTGATGCTGACTCCCCCTGCTCATTAGAACATGAGTATCAGTTGTCATGTTCTGACAAAGTTTCTGTTTAACTATTGCATTCTTGCATGTCTCAGTCTTTGCTATTGCTGCTTGATAGTACTTTTTCCCAGTGAACTGCTGTGTGTTAGTATTAAAATACTTGATATGCCCCCCATACATACAGTCTTCCACCCTTCACTCCTCAACTTGCATCTAACAGGGCCTGATTGTCACATCTTTACTCACCTAAGTAAGTCTTAAGACTTTGAAAGAGTTGTTTTTGTGCCAAGATGAAAATTCTCTCCGTAAAATTTATTGATCAACTATCTTTCAATAATATTTTTGTGAAACCTTGAGACCTTCAGTTGTGTTGATACTCTGCACTTGTTGTATCCAAACAGGGTCTCTTACCATGGATTTTTGTCTACCCAAAAGTCTGATGGTGCCACTACAGGCATAAATACAAATAACCAGTAAACTACTTTAAAGATAAAGTACAGTATTTAAATACATGCTTTTCACATGCATGTTATTGAAATTCACTTGAAAATTGAAATTTTACTGCCAGGGTGTTTGGGTCGTATAAAGTTACAGTCTTAGAATTTTGACTGTTAGTACATTTGTCCATGCCATACTGCAGATGGCTGCGTCCCCTGAACCCACGGCTATGAGGAAAACTGGGCTTCACTATCTCTTCATTA
Source organism: Origma solitaria (assembly GCA_013397895.1). Lineage (NCBI taxonomy): Eukaryota > Metazoa > Chordata > Aves > Passeriformes > Acanthizidae > Origma > Origma solitaria. Next base: position 442,173 of record VZRL01006193.1, on the reverse strand, counting down.
TTCTTAGTACTTACTCCAAAGACACTGCACTTTTATACCATCCACAGACTTGTTCACCATGTGCTTTTTCTTTTAGCCCTTTATATAGCAGATTAGGGTAGTCCAGATTTTTCTGGTTTTGTGCAGCCTGGTCATTGAAAAACAATACCCACACCTTCTTCATACCTTTTCTCTGGTTTCCAAAGTAAGAGAATTTAGCAAGTTACAGATGGAAATAAGAAGCAGGTTTTGATATATGCCCATATTGTAATGCCTCTCATTATGTTTTATCACACAGATTTGAAATAGCGTTTTTGGACACATCCAAAGTTTTTTTGTTTGTGTTTTTGTTTGTTTGTTTCTTTGTTCATTTGTTTGTAGTTTTTTGTTTGTTTAATTTGGTTTGGTTTTCGTTTTGGTTTTTGGTTTTTTTTTTTTGAGAGGACAGTTAAATCAGGAAAGATAGTCTTAAGCTTTTTATAGTATTCAGTGAGAGCTTCCACAAAGCAGAAGAGAATGCTGTATGCTAATTTCTTATAATTGTGCTTAAGATGCATCTTCTGCTGTTCCTCATGGATGTAGTTTTACTCTTTAATTAGAGTTCTTTCTTTTTCTTTGGAATCTGGTAAAATGAAAAAAATAAATTCTCTTTGGCCTCCCAAACAGAAATTACAACTGAGGTGTGCTCCTCTGACGGTTTTGTGATATTTAGTTCCTGATACCTGTCATATTTTATCAACCAGCTGGTTTAGTAAAAGCCATTAGTTATCTGACCTTGGGGTTGGTGATCTGTTATATGGTGTTGAGTGCTGAGGAGTAGATTCTCCCAGAATCAAATTTTTTTCTGCGGTGACTTTGAAAGAAGATCATTATTTTGTGCGCTTTCCTGCTTTAATATTTTTTTAATGCACTACCCGTCACAACTTCTGGTTTTCTCCAGATTGGATTATAGATCATCTGTCTTTCTTTAGAATTTTAGATTAGATTTAGACTTTGAGACTTTTTTAGATTTCTAGATTTTAGATTTCTAGGTTCCCATCCACCTGCCCCCTGCCAAAGAAATATTGACATGATTTGAAATAGTTAATTACCTGTTTTTTTGCCCAAGCCCTACTTGGGCAAACAGATTATCCTGAATATGCCCCCACAACTTAAGTGCACAATAATTTTGAATCATGAGTTCAGAGTTTAATATGAGTTTTCAGAGTTTAACAGTTTACTGTTAGTCTGCAGTCTGAGGTTTTGTCCATGTGGTATTGCAGTTTGCTGGAAAGATACATTTGTGTCCTGGGTACTGCAGAAAAAGGATGTTTCTACACATGTGCACTTTATATTTTTTTTAAAATGAGCAATCATTGTGACTTTCATAATTTGGAATTGAAGGCTTTTTTTTTATTTCTCAGAACATAGTTGTCATTCAGGACAATTCTCTGTTTATGCAATTAGTATAATTGGTATTTCTCAAAGTAGAAAAAGATATGTGTCCATATTACAAAAGTTGCTACAGTGACTGACATTGATTTTAGCAATCAAACTGCACAAACCTGTTAATGATCTTTGAGTCTTGTATCAGTTTTGGAGGGATGCTGTGAAAACACGCTGGCATCACAGATACTAAAACAAGTCTGTGAATTAATGGGGAGATGTTTTTCCCTTGTAAAAGCAAGTCATTATTAGTTCTTAGGAATAACAGATTTAATTAAAATTACTTATTTATCTAGAAACGAAACCCCATAAAATATTGCTTTGTTTCAAGTCAAATACTTATTTAATTTTTCAGCTTTATTTCTGAACACCCCCCCCCCAAAAAAAAAGTGATTTGCAAAAGAGTAAGAGAATTTCTGATCTGTTGTTGTTTTAAAAAGTTGAAAACATTGTCAGTGAGATTTTTCTTCTTAGCAGTGAGATGTAATTTTGGTAGTCTGGAATTTGTGTAACCTTACTAGTTACTCAGGAATGTTGAAACCTTGGAACTCTTAGCAATGGGTTCAGATTCAGTATAAGACTAACTGGAGTGTCAAATACTCGTCTTAGTCTTATGGGGAAGGAAGAATATTCAGATCATTTAACTAAAATATTTTTTCATGTGTTTGTTTGGATTCTTTCTGAAGTTGAGACACAGTTCCTAAATGACTTACAGTTTTACATGTTTTGGTATTTTAAGTACATGTTGACCTACATGACTTTTCTGGGAAGACACCTTGATGTACATAGAGTAATACTCATGCCAGGGAAATATAAAAGTCTGTGTTACAGTTAGACATATAAGCAACTTACTAGGAAGTACCAACAAGATAATAGAAGTTAGCTTAGTCCACAAAGCTGACTGTTTCATTGTCAATGAGCTGAGAGTTAATGCAGTTATGATCTTGAAGGATAAGATGCCTTTATGTCAGAGCAGAAAGGACAGAAACTGCCGAAATGCATTATTTCTTTTCCATATGGTCAGTTACAAATCCTTGTTTTAAAATTAGCTTTGTAATGGGTTGCTGAAGGAATAATGCTTCATGACTATCCAATACTGCTGTTTGAATCAAATCGCTGCTGTAGGTATTTTGTAATATTACGTTAGGACATCAGGTGTAAATTATTAAAGTTAATATTTTTGTTGTTTCTGAACATTTTGTTCAGGTTGTGTTCTGAAAACTGTAGAACTTGTATTTTTGGGAGCTGATAACATTCAGGTTCCAAATGTATGTGATCTTTTTTCAGACCTTTTAAGATGGCTCTTTGGATAGCACTAAGGTTGCATTTGGATTGCCTTCACACTGCTTCAGCCAGACCCATGTAAATCTCTCATTTATTACTCTCAGCAGCTTGAAAAAGGGAGTGCTAAGTGATTGGATAAATAGGCAGGAAGAGGTACAGGCAGTTCCTTAGCTTGCACATTAATTTAGCTGTAATGAAAGGTATTTGCTTATATTGTTATTTTAGGACAGTTAGTTCTGCTTCGAAATTGCAAGGTCATAAGTAATGCTGACAAATGTTCATTGTCCAGATTCTTTCAGAAGAAATGTCTACCCTAAGAGTTCTTTCAACCACCTGCCAAAGCGGAGTGAAATATATTATGCAATTCTGAACAGTGTGTTTGGAATCACTAAAGAACAAAAAATTGTACTTCAAATACTAACAAAACCAAGGAATTTTTCAGATGTGTGAAACACAATCTATTAGGCCGTGGAAGTGTTTATGGGTTTTCCACCAAGATTGGTTTTGAAGCTCTTCCATTTTGGTCACATTTTGGCTATGATTGTTAATTATTTAGTGATTAAAAAAGTCAAGCATAAAACAATACCAATAGTATGAGATGCAGTTAGTCGGGAGAATTGTGATGTTTTGCCATTCTATTTTTGATTATATCTTGAGTCAATTAAAATGATTATTTGGCAGTCCAAAAAACTCTGTTCCTGTATGTGTCCCCTCCTAAAAATGGCATTCTAAATTGTATGGTGCTGTGCTAAGGGTAATAACTTCACTGAAACACATGGCTTTTCTTTACAGTCTGTGCACTGTTGAATTTGCCATCTCTCTGCATTATTGGAAGGAAACTTTTCCTCTGCACATTCTCTTCAGTAGCTCTAGAACTTAAACAGATTTATGAATCTTGATTTTAAGAAAAAAAATTTAACTAATAAAAATAACATTTTAATTCAGGCTTTTTGCTTTAGGCTTTTACACATTAGAATCATAGAATAATAGAATCATTGAGGTTGGAAAAGACCTTTAAGATCATCCAACTGTCAACCCAGCATCACCAGCATGTTCACCATTAAACCATATCCTCAAGTGTCATATTCACATGTTTTTTGAACACTTCCAGGAATGGTGACTCTACCACTTCCCTGAGCAGCCTGTCCCAGTGTTTTACAACCCTTTCTGTGAAAAAATGTTTCCTAATATTTAATCCAAACCTCACCTGGCACAACTTAAGGCCGTTTCCTCTCATCATGTCACTTGTTGCCTGGAAGAAGAGGCCAACCCTCACCCGTCTACACCCTCCTCTCAGGCAGTTTAGAGAGTGATAAGGTCTCCCCTGAGCCTCCTTCTCTCCAGGCTGAACACCCCCAGCTCCCTCAGCTGCTCCTCACAGCACTTGTGCTCCAGACCCTTCCCCAGCTCCCTTGCCCTTCTCTGGACTCGCTCCAGCCCCTCCATGTCTTTCTTGCACTCAGGGGCCCAGAACTGGACACAGCACTCGAGGTGTGGCCTCAGCAGTGCCCAGGACAGGGGACAATCCCTGCCCTGCTCCTGCTGGCCACACCATGGCTGATCCAGGCCAGGATGCCATTGGCCTTCTTGGCCACCTGGGCACAGCCTGGCTCATGTGCAGCTGCTGTCACAGCACCCCCAGGGTCTTTTCCCCTGGGCAGCTTTCCTGCCACTCTCTCCCAGCCTGGGGAGCTGCCTGGGGTTGTTGTGACCCAGGAGTAGAACTTGGCATTTTGCCTCGCTTGACCTCATACTCTTGGCCTCAGCCCCTGATCCAGCCTGCCCAGATTCCTCTGCAGAGCCTTCCTGCCCTCCAGCAGATCAGCATTCCCACCCTGCTTGCGGGTGTCATAGGTGAGCTTGCAGAGGTTTATCCACATAATTGATAAAGATGTTAAAGAGGACTGGCCCCGATGCAGTCCTGAGGAACATCACTTGTTTTTTTCCAGGTTCTTCCAAGTGTAAGTGGGAATTTGATGAAAGTATTTACACTTGTAAATGACTTGTATTTATTGAATAAAGCCATACTAAACAATAATAGAAACACTAAAGTAACTTAAACTGAACAAATGAGAACCATACTACTTTGTAAAACAGATACTACAGTCAATAAATTAATTAAAAATAATAATTTTGTGACCTTAATGAAATTCTCCCCATTTTTCTGCCACATTTGAAAGAAATATTTTCTTGGATGTTAACTTTTCTTGTTTGTAGATCTTATGGTATTTACCTGGAATTATTTACAATGATTTAGCTACATTAAGTTCTAAAATCTACTGAGGCAAAGAGAAATAAGGCATACTTATTTTTCTTTCAGCTTGAACTTCCTGGATTTCTTACAGTTAGTGTTTTAGGCAGTTGTGTTGGCATCACAGAAGAGAATATGCTTTACAGAAAAATATCAGGTGTTTAAAATGTCACTGTCAACTAACTGGGGAATGAAGTTCAAGAAGTTTCATGTGTAGTTGTTAGGAAGAGGTAGAATTGTTCCAACTCAGAGTGGAATGGAGAGGGAGCCTCTTGCCCCTTGTTTCTGCATTTATAAATCATTTAATATGGTACAATAACTATGGCTCTAATGATGCTTACATTTTGAGTATGTAATTTACTTTCCAATAAATATTCTGAAGAGTTGTATTAGAATGTAATGTTTATTTTTACATGATTATTAATTAAATTATTGGAAGATTTCTAGATAACACCTGGTTTAAATCTATGGGATTCAGTTCTAAAGGGACCTCTGGAAGTCTTCCGTCCAATGTTATCCCCTAATCAGGGTGAGCTATGAGATCAAACCAGGTAACACAATTTTTTTCGCAGTCAAATCTTGCAAAACCTGTTTGGGCAAGCCACTTTAGTGCTCGAGTGCCCTCAAGGGGATAAAAGTTTTCCTTAGAGCAAAATTTCTGTTCAGCGTTTAAAATTTTGTAAAACTCATGGGAATAATTATTTTAATAGTTTCATGGTAATATTCTATATGTGGTAAAAAACAAAACAGAAGACCAGGTCAATTTTAATGTGACAGTAGATTGTCAATTTAAAAAAAAAAAAAGGAACTTTTCTTTCATAACATTTGTGGAGGGAACCAAACTAGTTTTGGAAACACAACTGTGTTTTCAGGAAAGACAAAAGTGGATAAATGCCTGGTGGGTTTAATAAATATAATGAAGAGGGATTTATTAATTTCTTTTCCCACTTCATGATAGGTTAGCTTTGAAAGACTAGATTACAAAGTTAAGACTTGAATAATATACAGGAGGTTTAAACTTAAGGAATCACTGAGAAATTCCTTTTGACAATCATGTAGTTTTAATATGGATTCAATAGCTTAGGTTGAAGAATGCATACACTGAGAAAGGAGTCCTGACATGTGTATCCCTTTGCAAGATAGATCACGGTTTCTGTAGCCTATTTTCTTTCCTAGCTAGTTCTGTGATTCTTTTTTTGTCAGGTGTAATAAAATAAATTGCACCAGCTTCACTCTTACATTCTTTAAGGAAAGGGGAAGTAAGAATGTATGCCTGCAGACAGTCCAGATAGATACAGTTGACTAATCCTGACTTGTATACAATAAGAGTAATGTGGTTTATGAAGAGCCACTGCTGTAAATTTTGTTAATGTTCTCATGGTATTCAGCCATTCATTCACAACACTTAGTTGCTGTTGTCATTAAAATGATTTGTAAAAAATAAGCTAAACAGAAAATGATAATACATGCTACACAAACCTTTTTTTTGCTCTTGAATAGAGGTAATATTTCTTCCTGGTTTGTATTACCTGGAAAAGAAGATGAAACAAAGATTTACGTGCAATTCTGAATTGTATGCATGGGTTGTGCTTTTCATACAGACACACTTCAAAGATCCATGTGAGGTGCATGTATTCCATTTGCCAGCCCCTTTTAAAAAACACAGAAAATCAAATTAAGTTCCTTCTGGTCTTAACATGACAGGTTGATGTTCTCTAACAAACTCAGACAAGATCTAGACATATTTTCCTTCTTGTAAACTTCATCTGTGTATTTCTTTTAAGCTAATCCTCTTTGTTAGAACAGTCTTTGCTTCTGCTGCCATTTCATTCTGTCACTCTGTGTATTTCTTTTCCTTTCAGTTCACAAGCAGACCACAAAATATGTTAGCTTCAAACTTCGTTAGCTGTATTTTGCATGTCATCTGGAAAACTACCATGGATGTCCATCACTCAATTGGCTTTGTATTGTTGTTTAAGCAATCTCATCAAATTGTTTGCTGGCATTTCCTGAAGAGGAAAAATCCTTTATTGTAACTTATTGTAACACATGCTTATAGAAAAAAGCACTAAACTTGTTAAATATATTGCTCTGAGTTTGCTTTTTAGACAAAACAATATTTTGATTCTAGTGAGGGTTAAAAATAATTTGGGTGGAATGATTGTCTTTCTTTGTGACCTTTAGAAGAAGTCAACAAATAAGCTTCATTGCGTTGACTGAAGAAGGTTCTAATTACTGCATTAAGCTACTGAAATTTAGCTCTTTGTGTAAATATAACTTTGTGATTCTTTAATTGAGCCCAAGGACAGGGTGGACTGTTCTCATTGTTTTCAGGAAAAATAAGTTGTGACAGTATATATTTAAGAGTTTTAATTTTTTTCTCAAAAATTTTGTACAAATATCAACCAGAAGTAGCAAAAAAATGACCACTATGCGTATTGTTGGATAATACTATTTGTTATTTTTCTGAGAAGATTTGGGCTACATGTCAAGTATACATTGTTAATCCAGCAAATGAAATATTAAAGATTACATGGAAAAGAATAAAGGACCTTATTATCCCATTGATTAAGGTGGGCATGGTATGTCTAGATCTTGAATTGTTTGTATCTTTCTGGCCTTCTCATCTCAAAAAGTTTTAGGAGAATTGGAGAAGAGAAGCAAGGATGACTAAAAAATACGTGACTTTCTTTACAAGGAATGACTAAGTTGAGGACTCTCTTACTTGGAGAAGTCAGCTTTTGGAAAAGTCAAATTTGGGAAAATACTACAGGGATCTAGCCAGTTACAAAATTGTATGGAGGGCATAAATGAGAAAAAATAATTCATATCATCTTTCACCACAAGAACTTGAGGTTGCCCAGAAAATATAGAGGAAGAAAGACTCAAAACCAGGAGAAAGGAGGCAGCCCTTTTTAATGCAAGGCTTAGCTAATGTTGAAACTTCTTGGCAAATCACTTTATGGAAGCTGGACATATGTATAGGTTGAAAGGTTGGCTAGGCAAGTTCACAGAAGAAAAATCCATTGAAAGTACTAAATATACAGAAGCACATCTGTCTCAAAAAATCTGAGCCAAAAATAGTTGGGAGAGTACTGGTATAATTGACATTTTATGCTTGCTGTGGTGTTATTCTTTCTTGGGCCTTCTCTCAGTTCGTTGTGAAGGCAGGGTTCTGGCGCAGTGGAATCTGTGGTCTGGCCCATGTTGCAGTTCTTAGGTTCTTCTGTACCAGGTGTGGTCTGTCATCCTGATGAACTGCTACTCTTTACAGGCAATGCTTAGCCTTTTATGCCAAATGCAGTGTGAGTAAGGGTAAATGAAGTGGACAGTTTGTGTATAAAGATGTGTGATCTTCTCAGAGATTGTAAACTGAGTGTTTACAATATTCACAAAGTTAGAAAAGAAAGAAAGGCATACCCACAGCAAAATCATAGAAAGAAATAATAGAAAAACTTAGAAATATGTATGTAATATGTTATTGGTCTAATTTATCTAATATATTTCTGTACAACAGAACTAAAACTTGGTTAGCAATCATAGCTGTTAGCTGTGTTTCCCTTCTGCCAAAGGGCTAGACTGGTTGCTTCCTATTTTCTGCTCTGTGGCAGGATGCCCCCAACCACACCTATGTAATTAGTTTTGCTCATTTTCTTTTTCCCCAGACTTGGTTGCATTACCACACTCTAAAAAACATTGCCCTACAAGCTGCTTGAGCTGTTCAGTGTCAATGTCCTTTGAAAAAAGGTTTATTAGTTGCTGGACTTATCCTGAATGTATAGATAGAGGAATTATTAGCAGTGTACTTCGAGTAGATATATAGAAATTTCTGGTTTATTCTCTAGCCCGGTTTGAGCTCACTGCATCGGTGTACCGCCATCTAAATTTTGGCTCTGTAGTGAGAATGAAATAAAAGTTTCAACCACTTTTGTGGCTCAGAATACAACAAATTAAGTATTTTCTATGTTCTGGTGATAGTGCAAATGCTGGTTCTCTAAGCTGTGTCTGAATGTTATTGAAGTCACCATTGTCCCTCAGGTAGGTGGTTCTACATTTCTGATGCACTTGCATAATATTTGGTTGTGTTTATCAGGAGTTATCTGGCCTAAGGGCATTGATAGCAGTGATATCACAGATTGTGATAAACATGCGAAAACTTTTCTAATGTTACATTGCCAAAATTGATGAATACAAATGACAGATTAAAAAAAAAAATCTAAACTGAGTTTATTATTAATTTTTTGACTGCATTTTCAGTTTAGAAAAAGTAGTGTGGAAGTGTTTCATCGGCAGTGCAATTATTTAGAAGATTCATATAAATCAGGAGAACTAGAATTTATAGCAGTAATAATTTTTCTAGCTCTAAATCAGAATTTACCCACCCAAGCTAAGTATCAGAACAAAGTCCAATAAAGAAAGACTTTGGTTGTCTATGGCAGCATTAAAGAAATGGAAAACTAATAATAGAAAAAACTATTTCTGATGAGTGATGTGTAACGTATATGTTATTCTTTTCCTTCCTTGGTTTAAATAGCTCTTTTTGGTTTGAGGTTTTTGAGGAAGGAACCAAATAAGACATGTCTTTATTTTTAAGGCAGAATGCTGTTGTGGTGTACCACTTTCTGTAAGGATAAAGATCTGCTGAAGTAAAGCTTTTAGAAAGACATCAAAATAATGTGTAGTAAAGAGTATTACTGATGGTAACCTGTGCAAATCTAATGAATGACCCGTTATCTTAGGAGTTTAATTCCAGTGCAATTGTCTAGTATTACTGACACCCAGTTCTCTAGCTTTAGTGACATTATCTGCACTTGCAAAATGGCCACTTTTTTTTAGCACAGCCAAGTATAGGCATAGAAAAAAACATGGTGGAAGTGCAAGCTACTCACTGTTTTTGTAATTTTTGTTTTCCCTACTTTAGAAATGGGACTTGAACTTGTCAGATAGCTTGAAGGTTTTGATCCATTTAAGAGAAATCTGAGATATCAGTCTGATCTGGCAGTAGTTCAGTTTATCATCATACATGTTGGAACTAGGTTAACTTAATTTTTCAGAATAGGTGCCTTTTAGCCTGGTCTTTTACCATTATTCAAAAATGAAACATCTGTGATGGCATGCATACATAAATCATGTTGCATAGCATGAAGAATAAAAAATAAAAAAGATAAAACTCTGATGAACATGTTAGGTTTATTGTTGAGCAAGGGTATGTGAAAAGGACAGCCCTTATTTAAACAGCTTGTTCTTAAAACCTATAAGAATTAAAAAGCAAGTGACAAAAAGTTTAATTTGGTTTAAAAGTGCAAAATAAAACTTTGCTTTCAGAGATAACATGTCTGGAAATGTTCCATAAAAATGAAATCTTAATGATTTGTAGTATTTATCTCTGTTTACTCTCAGTCAGGAGAGAATCAGTTCTTAAACTTTTTTTTTTCTCTGATAACTTTTTGGAGCAGATTAATTGCCAGATTGTCTAGTATTATATATTTGAAGTACATGTTCACCTGTCTGAAAGTTATAAAGATATTTATGTCAAGTCACATATTTGTTGGTTTTGTCTAGCCTGAATTTTCTTACCTTTTTTTAAACATTGAAATTCCATCCATCTTGGCAAGTTTTCCCTCAGCGATTTGTTGCGTTTGTATTTTTGTCTCCTACGCTCTTTTTCATTAAGAAATATTCCTTCAAAAACTTTAGTTATTTTTTTCAACATCTATCTTAAATATTATTCTTTGGTAACTGTCAGAGTGGTTTTGGAGTAGTTTGATGCATGTACAAGCAAGCAGTTGTGTTTCATACTGATTTTGAACATTTTGCTCTTCTAGTAAGAGTTTTCATGCTTTACTTATTGTACCTAAATAAAAGATATAGTGTGGGGTATTCTTGTTGATTAATGAAATTCTTGTAAGTGTATCTAATACATCTATGTCTCCAATCCTGTAACAGGTGTCTCAGTGTTAATTTGATGCGAGTAGTCCCTTCTACCACTCTGGACATTTCCAGTAACATACGGCTGGTAATGATAGTCTTTTACAGAGACTCTTTTCAGTTAATAAGCCAGTTTGGATAATGAGACTGGTAGAAAGGACAATGTTATCCTTCAAATTATAAATGCAGATTAACATCTCAGAATAAATAAATCCTTTTGCCTTTGTATCTACTACTATTAATACCACTGTTCGAACAACTTTTTGAAATGTAATAGACACACTTCACAAAGTTAAAAAAGCCTGTGGGTGCACATGGTGGTGACAGAAGGGCCACATTGTAATGGTGAAATACTGAGAGATTCCATATATTAATCTGATTTAAAGAAAATTTTAAAAGTGATTTCAACAGGAAGGAGCTCTACTGAAACAGCAGTACTCAACTTTGCTGATCGAGGCATAACCATATCCCCCAGACAGACACTGAAAGAATTTGGTTTGTCAGGTTAAAGAGAAATTAATGAAGGGCTGAAGACATTAGAAGAAAAATCAATTAAAAAAATGCAATCTCTGTCTCTGAAGTGCCCTAAGCCACAGAGCTTGGAACTTCTGTCAGGGAAGGTATCAGTTTGAGCTGTCCTGTTTTCTCTGCAAAAACTCACAAATGACTGCTGTGGAGGCAAAGGCAGATAACTGGATAACCTAGTTGTTCTCAAATTGTGCTGTAAAAAATTCTTAATGTGAGATTGAATAGTTTTTAAGGAATATCTTTTTAACTTCTCTAGCTTCTAGGATAAATCATGTATATTTTTATGCTAAGGGGTGGAGTTCTGACTGAATCATTGTGACACTTTCTTATAATCAAACCAGTGAATTAGTGTATCTCTTTATTTTTTATATATTTTTATTTTTAATGCAGGACTACATTTCCTTTCATTGAATTCTGAGTGAACTACATAGTTGCACAACTGCATGCATTAGGCCTGAAAACTGACAGTTTGCAGGGATCAGGAAGAATCTTCTCTCCTTTCCCTGCAGTGTACCAGGAGACAAATGGCTGTAGTCCCCTCAAGTGCCTGGCATTGGCTGTAGCTGCAGATAACTTGCTTGACAAATCTGAGCAGTGCTTACAATATTGACAGCGAATTTGTGAATCTGTTTGACTTAAGTGTCCAACTCAAATGATCAGGATCATGCTAGTCATCCAATTTGCAAAGGAAATGGATTTTTCTTCAGGTTAAGGTTACAGCTAAGAGAGGCTTCTTCAAGACGCAGTCTGTAGCTTACATCTACACTAATACATTAAATAAACATGTCAGTGGCTTTTTTCTTGCACTGACTAACACTAGCGCAGAACTTGTGTACGCACTGATAAGCTGACTTCTCCAGAACAGATTAACTTTGCATGTTTTGGCTGTTGATAGTTGTATGTGGCCATCTCCACAACTTTTTGTGGGAATTCTTTGCGATCAGTTGTTCTCATGGACCAAATCTGTGCAATGAACATTTCTTTAAAAAATTGCGATAGAGTTTTAAAACAGCTTGATAATGCAGATAGTAGAATTTCAGTTTCTAGTGTAATCCCTTTCACTTTTTAATACAGTATGCAAGTATATTTTAGCATGGTGCCTGCTCATACCCTGCCAAAAAAGACTAGAATTTTTTCCTCTCAAGGTGTCCTTGTATGGTGCACTAACTCCTGCTGTTTGATCCCTGGTATGACAGGAGTGTATTGGTGCTCCAGTTCTTGACCATCCTGTTGAACTGATAATGGTCTGTCTATGCAGTTTCCTTCTGGCTGATGTGTCAGTCAGAGTTGTCAGTGTCAGCTGCACATTCATCATGGATTTCCTACCTGTCTGCTGCAGCACTTCAGCAGCCCCACAGGAACGCCCAGGAGTCCCAGACCTCTTCCCATGTGCCTCATGAAATGATTTCTGATTTGTTCAGGGTAGGAATGGCCAAATAATCAACCATCTTCCCTCCTACCTCTTTTCCATTCCACTTCCCCAGTGTGGTCACATTTCAGGGGCGCTGCACCCACTTTATTAGGAGTTATATGATCTTGTTTTTTGGCTTGGGCAGAGGATTTTCTTGGCTGTCTCAAAATGATCTGGCTGCCATCTAATTCAGATTTTTTTTGCAACCTATGTAACTGTGTTCTTTCATTCAACTTTTGTGTGGTGTTCCTTTTACACCATCTGTCAGTGAACTGAACCAACATTTTTGCATAACTCTTGTGACCGTTGTCATAATCTTTAATGGTTAGTTGAGATAATTGTTGGCTTGACAATCTACCTTTGGGGTCTCTTTACCTCCTGAAGTATTTACTGAAGTCCTGGTGATCAGACTGCACCTTTCTGCTGGTTATTTGGTGTGGACTTTTTGTTTTGTTTTATTTGTGGGTTGCTTTTTTTTTTTTTCTTTTCATTGCAACTAGACCTATCTGATTTCATGGGTAGTCATGATGATTTGTCATTTCAGGGCTTTCTTGGCTTAAAGTTACTATCTGTCAAGTATTACATCTGTACTTCTGCATTTTGGAACCCAACATCTGTGGGCTAAATGGGTTTCTTGAAGATTCAAAATAAAGTTAGAGGAAAGGGTGTCAAAACCAAAAAAAGGCAAGTTAGTCTGATCTGGTTAAATCATTTAGAGAAGGAAATGATGGAAGCAAGCAATTTGGTACATAAGAATGCTGTGAGATTTCAGACAAATCACACGCAGAAACCATTCATATGAAAGGAATAAGATGAAAAAAATTGAGCTAGAAGATGATGTAAGATGAAGTAAGTCATTGGACATTGAAAATTTACAGGGTTTTTTTTTCCTGGTAAACTGGGGCCTAGGAGAGTATATGAATATCCCTACAGGAAATTAATCATTATCTATAAAATTTGAGTATTCAGTGATGGCATATGTAGAACATGTTACTACCCTGGTATGTTCTTGCAAAAAATAATTAGTGTATTGGAAAATAAAGTTATCTTTTCCTTAATTTTATTTCTAATTTAGGTTTCATTGTCATTATATTTTCTTAAAAATGCTAGTTTGTGCATAATGAAGAAAACACATTTCCCAGTAGAAAAGGAAGAATACCATGGTCTTTGTTTTTCAAAAATATAACAAAAACAAGAGACTTAATTGATATAATTCTCTCCTGTCACAGTTTTTTGTGAAACAGAACCTTAGGTGAGAAGTAACTTCAGATTCATACCTGTATGACAGTAAGTTGATTCAGGCTGTAAGGGCAAGCTTTCAGTTCTGCTGGAGTCAGTGACAATATTTTTCTTGAGTTGAGTGGAATTGGCTTTATTCTCAAGCATTGATTTTATCTAAGGATGTATGCCTTTAATTGTTTTTGGGTTTTTTTGTTTTACTGTTGGATATTAAAAAGCAGAAGATGAGTATTTCCTATGTATTTCAGAGATGTTCTTCCATTCAGTTCTCAACTATGTTCTAAAGAATTTATTTAGGATTTTCTCACTAAATAAGATTGAGCCCTGTCTGCTTTGTTTGAGGAAAAAAAATTGCTTAAACTTCAGTCAGATTAGGTTCAGGCACTGTCCTGAATACAGAAGTTTGCTTCCTTAAATATGTAAAAGGCAGTAAAACACCTCCTTTTGCTCTGAATCTGTGTTGTCTTGAAACTTAGTGGCATTTCAATAATTATATTTCAAGATGTTTTCAATAAGAATGCTGATTTGGTTACCTTCCCCTCCTCCAGACAGCAAATGGGAAATCAGTGCAGGTTTGAACCACCTTGATGAGATTAGTGCACAGGAACATTTAAGTTCAAAATTATAGCTTAATTCCACAAACCGCTCCACACTCAGTACCCTTTAAAAATCAAAGGAATTCCATGTGGTCACAGCAGTCTACATGCATAGAGAGTTTACTGGATTTGTTCCAAATTTTAAGCTTTGTTATTTTGTCCATGGATTTGGCTTGTAGACAGACTATAACTCTCTTAGCAGTGAAATGTATATATCTTGTGATCAGACTCCTATGTGATAACAATCCTTACGGTATTTTTAACAGAAATGTCTGGTGGCCTGAAATTGTAACTATTTGGGTTTAAAATTAAAGCATAAAGATGGTATCTTTTCATATTTTTTTTCACTTGCCTTTCAAAATAGTAGAAATTATTCTGAAGCATACTGCAAGGAAGTCAGTATAAATCCTTGAAAATCAATGGCATTGTGGGACTGTTCTTTTATCACCATCCATATTATAGGATTGCATATTCAAAATATGAATGTATAATTAATGAATTGACTGCTGCATGACCACTGCTATAACTAAAATCTGTGCCACAGAAAACATTTTAATTCCATTGTTAGCTCCAGATATTTATATATTAACTACGCAAAACCTCATTAGCTTCTGTATTTGAAGGATTGTGTCTAAAATGATGAAAATTCCCCTTTAAAGACATTTTTTAGCTTTTTGCAAAAATGTTTTTCATTTTAGTTTGTTAGTATATATTCTTAAGATGCACTATAATTATGAAAGATAATCAGAAGGGCACTATAATGGCAATTCGTGACTTTAAAAAAATGGTATAATAATTCAGAGTTCAATTTTTAAATTAGAATAAAAGTCTAAGTAGTAGGACTTACAATTAATATTGTTTAACTGATAAGTATGAGACCACAAGAGGCTACCAATTATGTTGAATAGGTAAAACTTAAGGTTTAAGAATCAGGCGCAGTCTATAGCCATGCTGCTGTAACTTCATAACAGAATGGTAGACTGCTTTATGGAGCTGGTGATTACAAAGATCCACTTTAACAATTTTTTTCTTACTGGCAGGTGTCCCACTGGCCTGAGGCCAGCGGCTGTGAGTGTACTGCAGCTTGTGGTTTACACCAGAGTGTAGAAAATGCCGACACCAGCTGGCTGCACATAATTAAACTGATTGCGGTCTGACAACTTGGACTATGATACAGATATGTGATAAATATACAAAGTATCTTGCAAATGTGATTCACTGACATACTTTATCTACTTTTTTTTCTCCTTAACAGATATGATATCTGCACTTATAAAAACAAGCCTTGTGGAACATTGGGTAAGATTATAAAGAGAAATTTCAGCTTGTATTTGCTGTTTCCTTGCTTTATACTTAGCTATTGGTCTATTGACTGATTACATCTTTTAAAGTTTGTACTTTCAAAATTTTGCAGTTTTATAAACATGGAAAATAAAAGATAATCTAGGTGGCTTTTGGCTTTGATACATTGCTGGAAGTTTGAATTATGTAATCTGCTGCTGTATATTTCATCTCTGACAGCTGTAGTTCTGATAAAACCTAGCAGATGACTCAATTTTACTTCTTAGAGAAGAGAACTTGCTGTTTATTTCCATTTAACTGGTCTCCATAATAGTTTAAAAAATAGAAGTAAAATTCCTCAGGAAAGTTATAAAACTACCCACATAAACCTTACAAAATAAATGGGTTCTGAGGTTTACACTGTTGCTCTATTGTACCACAGTGAGTACAGCTTCATATTTTTCCTTTCACAGATGTAGAAAAAAATAGCACAGTGATAAGAAATACAGTAACATTGAAACTACTTAAAACAATGCTTTGACAATGGAAAAGTGCACAGGGCAACCTTAGATTAAGAATGGAGAGCTATTGTTCTCTCCGTACCTAAATTGGTCACCAAAAGTTATTTACTACAGTAAATCATTATAGATGACCTAAAACTATAGGTTGTTACCTCCAATGGTGCTTTAATATATAATAAGAACATTATTCAAAGACTAATGTAACACTTACGTAGTTTTTTTTCAGTTTGCATCCTTTCATAAGCCTCTTTCTTGTAGGTGATTAAAGATAAAATTCTAATTCAGCTAGTTCAGACTATTAATACTCCTCTCACTCAGAGTTCATGATTGTATTTCTTTGTCTTTCCCCATCTTACTCTATGCTTGATAGCCTTAACCCATGTTAATTTTTCTATAAGTCTTTCTCAAGTCAGTACAATGCTTCTGGCAGAGGGGTGTAGTTTACATGGGAAAATGTACCAGAATGTTTCCTGCTATAAATATAAACAAAACCTCTACAGTATGCTTTAGTAAAAGGCAAATCATGCTGGTGAATTTCTAAATGTAACTGGTTTTATTTGACATTGGAGGTGACAAAACTGAAAAGACTGTATCTATATTGATGTCTTAGAAATGGCTTTGCAAGTGTTAAAAGAAGAAAGGTTGAAAGAGAATACATTCATGCATGAACCATTTAATATTTTTATGTGATACTTTTAACACAGATCATTAGTGTACTCATTCTTACTGTATCAGATTTTGGCATAAAGGCAAAATCTGCTTCACTTGAATCCACTGTAACAGAGGATAGACTTTGGCAAATAATATTTTAAACAAAAAGTTTAATTAAAAAAATAAAATTAAAAATTAAAGTCACATATGGTGTAATTTCCAACTTATTCGTATAGGGGTGTTGTCACCAAAACCATGACCATTTTTTTGCATTATAGGCATTAAATTGGAGAAGAGACAAGGCCCTCTAGTCCTCTTTTGCAAGGCATTTGATATGCTTAAGTCACACTGACATCCAGTAACTAAAGTTAATCATATAAAGAATCACTGAACAAATCACAGAGAGGTCTCAGAAAGTCAAAAGAAACCTGAGTAACTGGTATTCTAGGAAGAAACAGAAGTAAAAGATTTTATGTGGCATGGACATCTGTATCCTATTTCAGTTACCTGAAACAGGGAATCTTTCATGGAACCTCTTAGAAAAAAGAGGCCTCAGATGTCTTTGAAGCATGTCTGTGGCTCCAGTGAAGGACAACTCCTTTTAAAGCCTGAGCCACTGACTGGGTTCTTACCTTGATCTCTGACACTTTCTGCAAGCATGGTATGGAATTCTCTTACTCTGGTCTTCTAAGTTGCAGAAGAAAGTCCTCAGTTTTAAGACCTGAAGATGAAGATGACTTTATCATTCAAATATGGTGGACTTTGAAGGGGAAGACGATAGTTGTATATATATGTATTGCCATGGTGTCTTCAGAATTTCCTCAATTAGAATAGCATAGGTGAACTGTAATTACTGTGTTTTTTGCAGGTTCCACACTGCAAATTCTCCAGACACACGTTGTCACCTTTTCACCTTTTGCCCATACCAATATGGCTGTCAGAGCAGTTTTGGCGTGTCCAAACTAGATTTGTTTCAGAGAAAACATGGAACACAAACCCCCCCAAAGGCTCGATATGAGCCTGCAGAAGGCCTGCGATCACCCATGGGCTGTGCTCTTATGATACCCTTGCAATATTTTTTCCCTTCAGGAAGCTTTGAACCGCATATGTAGTGCCTTTCAGCCTACAGGATTCAACTAGTCCAGAATATCCAAACCAGCATGCAAAGATATGTGAAGAACTTCAACATCAGTGCTTTTCTGTGCTGACCCACTCCTATGGCTTCAAATTAATTACTAATGTGGACGCAGCAGGAAGAACTTGTTTTATTATGACTTGCATACTGTTAGTCCAAACAGAATAATTGGTAGTTCCTGCTCATATAGTTTGCTTTCTCTTTTTCCTTCTCCCTATTCCATTCCCCTCATCCCTCAACCAAAATTAAACCTTTTCAATTTTTTTTCTTGTTATTGTTGGGGTTGTTTGGGTTTGGGGGATTTTTTTGGTCTTCTGGTTTTCTTTGTAGTGTAGTTAACTGAGCAGGTAACTTCATTAAAGAAAGTTTTGCTGCTTCTTTCAGATAAGAAACTCTTGGGAAAAATACATTAAATAAATATGATGTTTAAAGCTTTCTCTAGTGGCACTAAATTATGACTACAGTATGTTCTGTAATAATCTGTTTCTGAAAAATGTATAAGATACAGAAGATCCATAGTGCATAAATGCCCATGGCTTTCTCTCTCTGAAGAAACTTTTTAAAAGCCCTTGTAGCACAATAAGGTTTTAATACCAGAAGATGATGGGTGATAAATGGAAAAGACTTCCATGGTTAAATGAATGCTTGTTATTAACATGTCTCCTCTCTCTTCACTGATGCATTCAATTTTGTTTTTTTAATTTTTTTAACGTACCGTGTGAGGTTTTTCATAGCTAAAAAAGTTGCTTGTATGTTTTTATGAACCCACTAAACTTAAACAGATTTCTTTAGAAAAATAATGTGGATACATTTTGCTTTCTTCAGGCTCAAGAATGTTAAAATAGAAATGCTTCCTTGAATTCCCTCTCCTGGCTCAAGTTACTAGGTGGTCCCAAGTTACCAGAAGTAAAATTTATAAATCTAACCCCTAGTCTAGACATTTTCCAGCACTGACTGCAGTTCAAAAAATATTAATGTCTAGCCGGCAAAGTGAAATTCCCCCCAGTGATTTTGCAAATGACTAGAAAGTTAACCTTTTGCCAACTGCTCCTTCTGTGCATAGAAGTTATTAAAAAGAATCCAGGCATTTATAACTAGGGCTTTTAAGACTGAAACACCTTGGCATGACCCTTTGTGTCTCCTTCTGTTTATTCAGGCTTGGCCTCTGTGGCTGGAATGTGTGAGCCTGAAAGGAGCTGCAGCATTAATGAAGACATTGGCCTAGGTTCAGCTTTTACCATTGCACATGAGATTGGTCACAAGTGAGTGAGTTTAAAATAAGAATACGTTTGAATTTATCACCTTTTTAATATTAGTTAATAATATATGTAATTTTTTCCTGTACCATCTCTGTTCTGATGCTTTATGTTTCTGTATACGATATTCATGAGTGGCCATACATTTTATTTAGTATGTATTACCAGGGACTTTAAATTTAGAACTGAAGACTCATTGTATACCCTTTGATTTCAGATTCCAGTTAAATCTGTCCTTCTGAGACTTGACTCACAACCTTCCTGCTCTGTTCCATATTTTAAAATATTTGGCTTTGAAAATTTTCTCTCCCCCCTTACTTTTTTATGCCTTTCTTTATGAAAGTGAAGTGGTTAAAAAGGAAACTTTTTTTCTCTTTTTTATTTTGTCTTAAATATAATTCAAACTATTATCACTGAAACATTGTTGTCAATATTCATATGCTTTAAGTCCTCTTTCACTCAAGCATGATTTATATAAAACAGGCATAGAGCACTCCTAGCATCAGTTGTTAAATTTAAAGTATCAGCATATAATTTTAAAGAGCATATTGTTATGACACTGATAAAATCTAGGTAGTGTTTGGTCTGGAAATATTTCAGGCCTTCCCTCGAAAGACAGCACTATTTGTACATTGTGATGGCTCTAAAAGGGCTGGGCACCTTCTTTTATCAAGAGGTTTCTTTCTTTATTTACATGGGTTGACCAATACAGAGTTATGGATGATGTGCTTTTTCACTCATTAGCTGATGGAACTGTGAAAAGTTCCAGTGTGGACTGAAATTAAAGCTAGCAATCTGCTGATTGAAAAAAGGAGTTTGAAGTAAACAGTTATTTTTGGCCCATCTATTATGTGAGATAATCACTGGGCGATGATAGTCTCATTTATATTAAGTATACAAAAAATCACTACACACCTAGTGTAGATGAATTTCAGAATTCAAAATCAATTGTATAAGGTCTGAAAAATAATAATATAAAAATACGTGTAATAACTCCCCTTCCCCTTCTCCTTCCCCTTCCCCTTC